>JADRCH010000044.1:6060290-6084433 GCA_019843965.1 Rhynchomys soricoides | reverse complement strand
CGGGAGGTCAGAAACGTGATTGGCCAGCGGGAGGTCAGAAACGTGATTGGCCAATGGGAGGTCAGAAACGTGATTGGCCAGCGGGAGGTCAGAAACGTGATTGGCCAGCGGGAGGTCAGAAACGTGATTGGCCAATGGGAGGTCAGAAACATGAGTGGGCTGATAGGTTAGGAAAGTGACCCGTGAGCCAGTGAGAAGCCATGCATGTTCCTCTCCTACCTGGGGTCCCAAAGGAAGGTGGGTGTGGAGAGAGAAACCTTAGAGAGCTGCCTTGGTCCCCAGGCTACCCCTCCTTGACCCAGGCTACCCCTGTCTGGATCTCCCATCACCTACTTTCTCCGTTCCAGGCCTTGCAAGTCTCTGCCACTCACTGCAGCCCAACTTTTATCTGAAGCTATTTTTTCCTTTAAATTAAATTTTCTCTTAAATCTTAAATGAAGATTTTCTCAAGTAGAAAGTCCCCATAATCTAGACAGGTATTGTGTCCTAACTGAGGTACTTGTCAAACTCTTCTTTAAGACACTGAGTACCAACCTTGTGAAGTCTGCCCTGGAACTCCAGACAAGGGCAGGGTCCTTTCTGGACAAGGCCACTTCCCTTCTCACTGGAGCCAAGAAGTCACTCGTGCCAACCAATGTGGAGGAGTACTGGCTAAAGAGTCTGGGGTTCGCCCTTGGGGAGAGAAGAACCCAGGCGTCCCAGCACAGGAGAGTTCTAGGGGTGGAAGGAGTGAGAAGGCGGGAGGAGAGAGGCCACTTGCCCTGTGCAGCCCTCGACAGCACAGGAGAGAGTCTCCCTTCTTCCTATCACCACCCTTCCTGGTCCCCACCCCATTATCCGTTGTGGAGCAGGCTTCTCATCTGCAGGCATCTCTGGGACCCCCCCCCCACACACACACACCTGGTGGTTTAAATGTCAGGAATACATGGTCTCAGCTCCTTGGAAGAAGACTGAGACGGAATCTTCAAGGCTCGCTTGTCTGAGAGATGTGAGGGAAACACCGCCCCAAGCCTCTCTCCTTGAGGTATAGTTGACCATCTTCTCTCTGTGTCTCCTGATACCACTGAAAGGTGTTTCTGCTGTCTTTGTGTGGGCACTACCACAGTAAGGAGGCCATGTGGCTACTGCCTCATTACAGCTGCAGTGAGCCTGTCTCCAGAGAACATCCCATTCTGGCTCCTGGAGATTAGAGCTGTTACATGGGATGTGGGGGTGTGTGCAAACCAAGTGTCAGGGCTGTACCCAAGTCACCTCAGAAGTCTGTTCACACGACCAATGAGCTGTGTTGAGAGGAGCTGGTGTTGAAATGAGTCTACTGATCACCTTTCTAAATACTAGATAATATCCTTTTAAATATGAGCAACTGGAGCTGGGCGGGATGGCACACTCCTTTAACCCCAGCACTTGGAGGGCAGAGGCGGGCAGATCTCTGTGAGTTCAGAGCTAGCCTTGTCTACGTAGGTCAACCAGTTCAACCAGGGTTAAATAATAGGGAAACCCTGTTGTTAAAAACAAAAAAGTATACAAATAAACCACATATCTATTGCTTCAATGAGCAAATTTCTGTGACACACATTACACTGCCACAGACCCTCCCCAGTTTCCAGTCCAGTGACCCTCTAGCCACAGACCCTCTCCCGTCTGGTGACCCTCTAGCCTCACCCACGAACCCATTTTATAAAACCTTTGTACCTCATGCTCTCTGCAAATCTTAACAACTCTCTTGACTCTGCACTCAGGAAGCTCTGCCTCATTCTGCATGTGTCATGTGACCTCTCAACAGAACTACAAGCCGCTCCCAACACACACACACACACACACACACACACACACACACACGTACACCCTTCACTCTCAGTCCCTCACCTCTGTCAATTAAATTCAGAAAATCTCATCCATAGGTGCCGCATTTACATTTCATGAGCTGTTCACGGTGAATAGAGTTTATACACTCCCTCTGAATGAGAACAGCGGTGGCTGAGGGGGCAGGAAGGAGCCCGTGAGGATGCCCGGGCCACCACATAGCAACCGCCAGGTTTCCAAGGGCAGATCACTCTCCCGACCCTAAGCAACTCGATGAGAACATCAAAACATGCCTGCTACAAGACGGCTAATGCCCATTAGTGTTGGGGACTGTTACCTCGATCAGGAGTGACAGAGCCCTAATTATTAAGGTAATTAGAAGTTATAACACTGGCAACATGAAAGGGAGAAGTTCCAGAGCCCATTAACAATGTTACTTTAAGTGATCTGGCTGTGAGCTGTTCAAGTCTCTAATTACATTACACGTCCGTCTTCAAGGGTGATGTGATTAACCGATGGGCGCCGGATTAATGTATAGTGACTACTGTGTAAGCTCCGTAAGTACTATTTTCACAGGAATGGGCTTCACTCATGTCACTGAGTTTTCTTCCACTGAACTGTACACATTATGTCACCCCCCAAAAAAATCCCTGACCTTGATGCATTCATATGCTTTATGCACAAATATTTTGTGCTTTCCTGTCCCAATTAACTTGCTTCTTTATGTTGATGGCACATTCACATGAGCGTAGTTAAAGGTAAACCCAGATGCCTTTTGCTCATGAGCAAATGCAGGTGCTATTTATTGATACACACAGAAGGTTAGCATGTACCTTTGCATCAATGGCTGGATCTTCTCCTCCTCCCCCCGGGGAGTGTAAAGTTATGAGTAAATCTTCAGACAGTAAATGTGCCCTTAAGTATTTGTACTGAGTACTACATTGTATATCTCAGTTATCATTGTGGTTCTCCAGAACAATTTATCATGCTATCTAAACTACTTTTCTTAAGACACAAGAAGAGGGCCAGTAAGATGGCTCAACAAGTAAAGGCGCTTGCCACTAAGCCTGTTGACCTGAGTTCGATTCCTGATACTTACATAGTAGAAGGAAAAAATTAACTCCAGAAAATTGCTCTCTGGCCTCCACATGAATGCTTTGGCATGTATGTACACATACACACACAAACACAAACACACACACACACAAGTGTGTGCATTCAAATAAAGTAATTAATGTAATATGATAAAAATGTAAAGACACGATAAAATTTATTAATCGTTTTCATGACAATTTTTAATTAAATTTTTTTTTAAATTAGACTTCCAGAAAAGTCAGTTTCTCAAGCTGCATTTTAATTTAATTTGCTATTTAATTTAACTTTGTTTGTATGAGTGAGCATGCAGGCACATGCTACCACACGTGTGTGCAGGTCAAAGGACAGCTTTTGGGAGTGGGTTCTCTGCTTCCACTTGTTTCTGAGCTACATTCTCTCTTGTCCCTACTCTGCATACTCCAGGCTAGCTGGCCTACAAATCTCAAGCCAGTTCTCTAGTCTGCCACCTGTCTTACCAAATGCACACAGGGATTGCAGGTGAACACTGCCATATGCACACTGGGATTGCAGGTGAACACTGACATATGCACACAGGGATTGCAGGTGAACACCGCCATATGCACACTGGGATTGCAGGTGAACACTGCCATATGCATACTGGGACTGCAGATACACACCGCCATATCATACTGGGATTGCAGGTGCACACCACCATATGCACACTAGGATTTCAGATGCATACTGTCATATGCATACTGGGACTGCAGATGCACACCACCATATGCATACTGGGACTGCAGATGCACATCACCATATGCATACTGGGATTGCAGATGCATACTGTCATATGCATACTGGGACTGCAGATGCACACCACCATATGCACACTGGGACTGCAGATGCACACAGCCACATCCATCTTTTCTATGTGCATGCTGAAGGCTAAACTCTGGTCCTCATGCTTATGTAGCAAGCACTTTTACCTGCTGAGCCATTTCTCAAGCCCTCAATGTGCTTTTATCGAGAGCTTGGCTTTTAGTTTTACACATCATTAGTCTTTTGAAAATCACCTACTGGTGCATGCTAACGCATGCAATGTGTGGCTATTGAAAGCCATTTCCTTCATTCAAAACTGGGCTGTCTCTATGCTGTTTCCAACGGGCTGAGGTGCAAGGCTGACTACCACTCTGTGGCTCCCACAAGTGAGATGACCTCATCCTCTGCAGTCTGACTGATGTTTGTTTTCTACAGCCAGTACTGGGAGATGAGAGACACTGGGGTGGCCTCTTCTCTCTTCTCGTATAGCCCTCTTTGCTGTGTGTGGGAGTAGCAGGATGGTCTCAGTGTTTGGGGAGATACCATGCACTCGAGGTCTTACTATGCTCTGGCTGACAACGTTCGCTGTACAGGGATCTATGAAAGCTGTATCTAAAAGCACAGAGCCTCTTGTTAGCATGCTGATGCTACTCACAAAGGCTCCCGAGGAGCGTCTGTCTGGCCCCTACTTCCCTCATAGATTCCTGAGGCTCTGGGAATGACACATAGTCAGTGAGAAAGGACATGAGTCCACTTCAGGACCATCCACCAGGGTCTGGTGATGACAAACAGATGTGACCAGAGACTCCAGTAAAGGACAGTTCACCCAAGGCCTTGGATTTCCTTCCACCTGTGAGCATGAAGAGTAGATGTCTACATTTGGGCCGTTTTCCTCACATAGAAGAGCTATTTGATACCCATCCCACACCACTATACCACATTTAGTTAGGTAGTTAGTTCTTTGCTAATTTTGTAATGTGTTGGATCAGATTCACCCCTCCCCAGCTACTTGAAGACCCACCCTTCCGTTCCACCCAACTTTGTATGTTTTGGTTTTGTTTTGTTTTGTTTTTTTCTGGATATGTGGCCTTTCTCTGGATCATGGTCAACAACTAGGGGCAACACTCTTAAAGAACACTAACTGTCTCCCTGGCAGCTATCAATTGCGAAGCTCTTCCAGCCGGGGTGGGATTTCATGGCCACCTTCTCTCTTCTTGCTGAGAGTTTTAGTAGCTTAAGCTTGCATGAGTCTCGTGCCTGTCACCATAACTGCTGTAAGTCAGGGAGACATTGTTTCCTTGTAGTCAGTCAGTCACCACCTCTGGCTCTTGGTCCTTCCGCCCCTCTTCCACCATGATGGCTGAAGCCTCCAACCCCAACCCATGTTCTCATAAGAGGCTACTCTACCTCCTTCCAGATCATGAATTCAAGGTCAATGGCCCAGCACAGTTCCAAGAAGGATTCTAGATGGCCAGCCACAGCCAGGGGTTGAGAGGACAAGCAGAAATGCAAGCAGGAAACAAACTCAGCCACACAAAGGGAGGATCAAGCTGTGGAGGCTGAGGGTGTCTGCAAAGGGCACTCTGTCTGTGACTTCTTTACTCAGGAGATGGGTACAGATCTGGTCCTGTGTGTCTAGGATTACAGCCCTAGCCCTAGACAGCCCTGGGTCCTACCGGGAATTGCAGTTTGCCCAAGTGCAGCCCTGGAGACAGATGCCCTGGCTCTTGTTTCACCTAAAATGAAATTTCTAAGCTATGAACAGTCTCACCATGAAGAAGTACCATGAAGAAGTAGGAAGTTGGTGAGGTGTGGTAAGGGGAAGTTCTGGTGTGTGCATGGGGATCCACATATGATATTGCACACCCCCAAACATGCACCCTTGTTATTTGTCAGCTACAAGAGTAACTGTATGAAAATCGATCTTAGAAATTAAATTGAATTCCCACTCCCTACCTTATCAGGTGCACAGGTGATGCAATGGACTATATGCATCCAGTCCCAAGTATTCACTCAAGAATGGTGTGCATGACTCCATGAGCAGCCCTGGGGAACATCATACACACACACACACACACACACACACACACACACACACACACACACAAACACAGAGAGAGGGGGGAGGGAGAGGGAAAGAGGGGGAGGGAGGGGAGACAAAGACAGAGACAGACAGAGATAGAGACAACCAGTCTTCCATATACTCGTGTATAACTGAAACTGAGCCCGTAAGAGTGACCCATGCCTTTACATGTCTCCCTCAGCACTTGGCAGTTGTTCATGCATGGATGAATCTACATAGGCCCAGAGGGTAGGAGCCATTCCACAACCATACTGCAGCTACACATAGATGTTCTGTTTCTCCTCAATGTATCTCCAAAATGGCCCCATGTGAACCCCCAAGAGTCTCTGTGTGTTAGAGCTTCCTGCTTTCCTGTGTTTAGAGAGGCAAGTCCATTTCTCTATTTCTAGTTTATCAAAGGCACAAGAACAGCATCTTCATGAGCAGAGTGGAAGTTGATGAGCATCGTGTTTGCCCATGACCTCTGACCTCTGCTGGCTTATGCTGCCTCTCCATAAATGTAGACATGGTTTGTCATAACTTTGTCACTGGAGACTTCACTTAGAACCATGGGAAGACCTGGGTCAGAGACAATCCTGTGAGGTGTGTATAGGATTTTTTAGGTAAAAATCATTGACATTAACATCCAGCACAAAAGTGCTAAACCATCTTCATTTTTGAGAATATTCTGTGGGTGGCACACAGAAAACACGTGGCACTCGGGGACGGAGGGAACAGATGCAAGCTATACTCCAGCGAAGAAACCCTTGGTACCTCTCCTCTTACTTCTCTTGCTAGCAAGTATTGACTATAACAAGATCGCAGACTGAGCCCCAGGGACCGTCTCTTCCACAGTGACTGTGTACATGGAGGTGACTCACCACTTCAACCATCTTTGAGGCAGGTTCTTACGTAGCTCCGCCTTGCCTCAGATGGATTCTCTCTAGAGTCAGAGATGCCCTCGAACGCCTGATCCTCCTGCTTTTGCCTCCTAAATGCTGGGATTTCAGAGCTGCGTCACCACACCATGGTGTGTGTGTGTGTGTGTGTGTGCGCGCAAGTCTGTATTCATGTGGGGGGGGAGCATTAGCACCACAGATTGCATCAACTCTCACAGTTGCACTTTGTTTGAGATAGGCATGCTACTGGTAAGCTAAGGTAGATGGCCCACAAGCTTTTGGACACTCCCCTGTCTCTACTCCCCAAACTTGGTTTTCAGCTCTGCTGACCCTCATCTATCTTTGAGCTGAGTAACATTTAGTGACAGGTGGTGTTTTCCTCTAGCCAGTAACTGTTGTGGATCTGAGAGCATGGATACTGCTTCAAGACCCTGCTTCCTGTGGTTTGGGAGGAGATGGGGGGAGGGTCTGTCCCTTACAGGAAATTAGCTAATATTCTTGATGTCCCTGTGTGCTGCCCTAGTGTGCGCCAAGCCACCACACTGGTGCACATCTACAGCACACAGGCGCATATCTCTCCCTGTTCTTGTCTATACGCCCCTTCTGGTGGATAACCATCCTAGTGGATGGGAATTCCTGTCTCACTGTGGTTCTGCTTCACAATTCATGATGAATGGCTAGTGAAGCTGCACCTCTTTGTATGATGTGTTTAGTGGCTATTTGTAACTCATTTGGGAAGAAATGCCTCTTCAAGCCCTTTGCCCATGTTTTAAATGAGTTTTTCTGGTTGCTCTTGAGCAGTAGGAGTACTTTATATACTCCAGGTATTAACCCTGTTCCCATTACACGTCTGAAGAGCATTTTCAGTGCCTTTCAGAAGGTTGTCTTTTTACCCTGTTGACAGTGTTCCTTAGTGTACAGTATTTGTAACTTGTTGTAATTTAGATTATTTGTCTTTATTTCTGTTGCTGCCTGTGAATAGTTACTAGTGAACTCTGACAATTTCAGGTATAGTAATGCTATCACCCATATCCTCCGCAATGCCTCGTCTCTTGGAGACACACTCTGAAATGCTGTTGGTGGACAATAAGGTCCGGGGTTAGCTTTATGCCCCTGAGGGGTGACAAATGGAAAGAAATGTTCAGGGTGTAGCGAGTGCTGGTCAGGGGCTGCATTGTGCTCTGGGATTCCTTTGAATTGTTCCACAATGAAGAGGTTAGAAAGCCCAAGGGACCGTGAGCATCCTTCCCAGCTGTGTGATGCTGAGACAAGGGATGCAGAGCCAAACAGGATTGGTTGCAGAGGTGAGAACTAGACTAGTCCTCACCAAGCTCTGAGCACATGCTCTAGCACCAGAGATTTCATCTTCCTGGGAGCCAGTTCTGAAAGGTCAGCCTTCCAGGATCCCTCATGTTACAGAGCAGGAAATGGAAGCCCAGAGAGTCATTTTACCAAGGCCAGAGCAAAGGTCAGAAATCAGAAGTGACTGGGCACAAAACTACTCCCTTGGGCTAGGCTCCTGGGCTCCCTTGGCCTTCCCTGTTTACAATTTTCACTTCTCATCCCCTGTGGCATCCATTATAAGACAAATCTATGAGGTTGGAGAGGTTGGACCAGTCTTCCTAAGTGGGTGACACAAGACTAGCTCCTCAAAAGCCATGGAGCCCTAAGGATACATTTTGAGTCCTAATGGGTCCTTGATGCCCACACACCTCTGGCTAGCACAGAAGGACAGCCACATGGGGATGCCACTCACCTGGGGCCAGTTCCTATGGCAACATGTGTAGATGCTTCTCACTAGCAACCTTGATAAGAAATGACTGCTTAAACTTCAGATGTGAGCCGGCTCCCTGTCCCTTCTGGAGCAAAGGAATTAGTCAGTGAATGACCAGGTAGGTGGGGTCTTGTGCTAGGAGCTGGGTTTATTTTTATTTGGGGGCTATCTCTATTCTGATTAGATTTAGCAAGTTTATAAAACAAACACCCATATGGATGAAGTGTGGATCCACCACACACACAATTTGCCGTGCACCAATGACATAAACCCACACTGTAAACACATTATAATTACTAGTTAAGATAAAGCCAAGACAGTCCTTGCTCTAAGTGATCATTTCATTGAAAGCTCCAATAAACACTATATTGTGGTTCTGGAGTCTCTGGGGTGGCTTATTATACAGTGATGGCATGACCAACCACTGCACAAACAGGATTTAAAACGTCTTGCAAGTGATTTGCAAGGATTCTCCGGATATACCAGTTACACAGTACTGGCATCTTTCAAAATATCAGGACACATTAGTAATGCATTTACTTCCTGGACCCTACTCCTTTCTGTTTCCAAAAAAAAAAAAACCTTATAAAAGACACTCATAAGTACAACCTTCAAAACAAATGAGCAGAGAGTCGCTTGCCACCTTTGGCACGGATCTGAGAGCCTCACTATATTGTACATTTTCAGCCCAGCTCTGCTTTTTGCCGGAATTGAAGCCAAAAAGCTTTCAAAATGCTGCGTTCACCAAAACCTGAGGCAGGAATTGAATTCTGAAGATGTGCCATGGCTCCAGCCACGCTTTTATTGTCTCTGTTTTCATTTTTAAAAAATGTGTTTTCAGTCCGAAATGAGGACGCTGGAACACTAATATATTATAAATGAGCTTGTCTTTACAAGTGTGATGGTTTCCTACTTTCTAGGATTGTTTTATTTTTATTAAAACCGGTGTGTTTTCTGCAAGGCTGGAAGTTATATTTATTCCTGGTGGGTTTTCTTCTTTTCGCTTTTTTTTTTTTTTTTAATTGAATTGTGGTTTGGAGGGGAACTAGCTATAAATCTAAATTTTCTAAATTGCAGTTGTGTGCTTTTTTTTCCCTACGCCTCACTGAGGATCCAAAAATACAGAAGGTTTTAAGTACTCCGGTGTCCAGCTCGCTCCTTGGAAAATGGAGCAGAGCATTGTTCCACCTCAACCCAAGCTCAGTGCTGCAGACAAGCCCTGATCCTGCCGATGTGGCTGGAACTCAGGAACTGTTAAGTCTTGCCTAAGTTAGTGTCCAGTTCTTTCTGGCCAGGCCCTGAGAGACTATCACACCCTTGCTGTTTCTGTGGTATAGGAATCTGCTGCCCCCAGGGCTTGCTCTGAGTCAGTTCATTGTCCCTGAAGTTCTGAAAGATTTTTAGTGACATCACCAGCTTTTCTTTTCATTCTTTCTTTCTTTTTTAAAAAATTTATGATCAGCAGTTCTTGTGATGTGGCAAGCATAGACACCCAGGGACCTCGAATCTCCAGAAAGATCTTTGCTGATGAACTGCATTCAGAATGATGCCAAGATGACCTTTGCCCTGTCCCATGTGCTGACACTCTGGGTGATGGGGCACACGTAGGGTGAACCACGGGGACCAGGACCACATTCAGACTGAAGCTCCAGACAGAGACACCCACCAGCATAGTCCTCGATATCACATGTTCAAGGTAGGAAGGAAGGCAGGGGTGCTTGGGGTTGAGAGTGCCACCAATGCAGCTCCTTTTTTGTGTGTTTTCTGGCAGAGTCTCGTTCATCCCAGGGTGGCCTGGGACTTGCTGTGTGGGAGATGACTTGGAAATCTTGATCCTCCTGCCTCTAACTACTAAGTTCTAGGATACAGGCTTGTGCCACCACCTCTGGTTTATGCAACGCTGAGGACTGAACCCTGCATCTTGAATGTGTCTGGCAGGCAATCTACCTGCTAAATTGCATCCCCTGCCCCAAACTGCCAACCTCATATGCCTGCCTGGATGCGTATGGAGGCCAGAAGTTAGCACTGCAGGTCTTTCTCTTCCACTCTGCACCTTATTTCTTGGACACAGGGGTTCTGGCTGGCCAGGGGCCCCTGGGATTCTTCTGTCTCCCATGTATGAGCACACATACACACACACACACACACACACACACACACACACACACACTGCTGAGTCACAGATGTTCGCTGTCACTCCCATTTTTCAAGTGGATGCTGGAGAGCTGGAATCTGGTTGGTCCTCATGTTTTTGAAAAAAGCATTTTCTAGTCTGTGCTGATATGCTTTCTCACCTGGAAGGTGACAGTCAAGACACAGGAATTTGACAGACTTCTGCTGAAAATGAAACTCATGCATGTTGTTTATGGAAAGTGGCACTATCTGCGGCCAGTGAGAGTCTTCACTTCACCACTGCAGGATCCAGAGTCTTGAAAACTTATTTCTGCCATAGTGAGACCAGAACTCCCTTAATCTTCAGGTCTACTCTGCTGAAGCTGGTGGAGTTGTCTGAGAATAATATACCCTTGGGATGTTGGGCGGTGACATGTATCCACGACAGGATTTGTGCCTACTTTCCAAATGACTGATGCATAATGTCACAAAGTCACAAACGGGTAAAGGATCCACTCAAGGTGCAGGCTGGGTCACCCCAGCCATGCAATGGTGTGCTTCAGTGTGTCCTCGGGTTTCACAAGCTGATGCCCTTCAAGGCTCCAGTACTCACCACACTGCAGAAGTGATGTGTCCATGGTTATCTGAGAAGACTGAATGCACACACAGCACAGGACTGCACAGGACTGTAGAAGATTCTACTGTCCTTATTTCAACCAAAACAATATATTGCAATAAGCAACATTTGTTTGGTGTGTGTGTGTGTGCACACCTGCACATGTGAATGTTTTCACATTTTAAAACAAAAATCAACAAGAGTTGAAGAGACAGTTCTTTTGACAAAATGCTTAAGCAAGGATGAGAACCCAAGTTCAATCCTGGGCACCCACACAGAAAGCTGGCTGTGGCCTTTGCTCTTATAACCTGTTTCCTGGAAAGGTGGATACTGGTAGATACCAGGGATCCCAGGACAGCCAGCCTAGGCTAGTTTGTGCTTCGTAAATGTGTGATGTTGATGTTCACCTCCTAATTGATAAAAGACCTAGCAACCAGACAGGACTAACTAGGCTGATAGCAGGCAAGGCTGGCTTCCACCCTGCAGGGACCATGCCACTCTTAGGAGTAGCCAAGCCCTCTGCTTATCCCTTCTGCCCCTGTGACCCTACCAGGGGCAGAGCTGGTTACTGTAGGACTTAACCAGCTCTGAACTCATGTTATGGTACCATCCTCTCTGATGAGAGAGGATGAGCTCTGGGTCAACCCCGGAGATCTGTGGTTACAGGGAACCCCTCCCAGCTGCCAGGGTCTGGTTTTTTTGCCTGTAGGTACCATCAATCTTGGAAAAGACCACACACAGACAAGACAAGACAGATAATGGGGAGGAAGGGCCATTAAGCCAGCAGTTCAAAGGCCACTGCCTGCTGAGCCTCCAACACAGTAGTGTTGTGTGGAGCTGTCCCCCTCACACGGAACTTGAGTGTTTATCCTGTCCTTCCCAAACAGTCATCCCATCTACAAGACACTCTTAGATCCAGAACCTGTGGTTCTGTTCCTTTGTGCACCAAAGAAAAAACCAAAAACTTTTTTTAAAGCTTAGGGAAGAAGGAATCTTGGAAATTATATCAAGTGAAGATCTGTGTGCAAATAAAGTACCCATGTCCAAACCTTTCCTTGAGAAATAGACTGGTGTCCTCGACCTAGCCTGGAAGAGACTGTTCTTTAATGCCTGTTTAAACACTGAGGGCATGCCCCTGTCCCGTGAGTGTCTGGCTCTGCTGTTGTCTAAAGCATGGTGCTCCTGGGACTCTCGAGTGAGTTCCAGGCTTCAACCAGTGCAGTCAGCTGTGTGTCATGTGACCTAGATTCCTTATTTCCTGCCCAACTCTGCCTCTGTTCCCTCTGCTCCCCTCCTCCCTATGTGAGTAAGATTGGGTAGTATTTTTCTCTCTGTTCCTGGCTTATTTTACACCCTATAATGTCCTCTTGGGTTGTCCATGCTGTCACAAGCGACATCGCTGCTCGTTGTCATTTCTTTTAGGTTAAGTAGTTCTCTACCATGTGTGGTACCACATCTTATCTCTCACCTGCCGAGGGACACCGAAGCTGCTTCTCCGGGTAGCAGTTGTGAACAGAACCGCCGTTGACATGCTGACCCCTTAGAGATGGCGGACTTCTCCTCCTTATGTGTAGTGGTTACATAGTTATTCGGTTGCCATTTCTTTGGGAACCTCTGGTTTGTTTGGGTTTTTTCCCACAATGGCCATGCCCAGTCATATTCCCACCAACAGAATTACAGGAGCTTATATCTTGCATGCCCTGTCTCATTTTCCCAATGGTGGTGGCTATCGAGAGCATACTTCTATTCATCTTATAGGCAGACAGCAAAGAGCGAACAAATGAGGGAGCCTTTCAGCTGCTGCATGGAAGTAACACTTAAGACTGGAAAGCTGAAATTTCCAATGGAGGCAGACTGCCAGTGGAGAGAGAGGCCACTGGCCAATGGTAAACCTCTGTGTCCTCAGCAGGCCTTCCGGGCCCCAAACAGGAGGCCGCAGCTTTGTGCTCCCAGAGGAGTCTATTTTTGCTCACTCTCAAAACAAGGAGCAGAGTTCTTTCTCCTCTTTCCTCTCTAATGAGAGGTCCAGTCTTTCTCCTCAAAAGAGCTTCTGGGAGCAAAGCTCTGAGCAGAGCTGTGAGCTGGCAGAGAGTCAAATTAGTGGTTTTATATAGACTACTCAGGATGACTCTGATTGGCTGGATGCATTTATCCAAATGAGGTGCCCGATAAGAACTAATCAGAAGAAAGCTTGTTGGCCAGGAGAGGAAGACAAAAGCCCACCAAAACAGGGGAGAATTTTCAGTCAGGGCAGCTGCTCTGAGCCTTTTCCTTCAATGCTTCGATGGAAGCAAACCAGGGAATCTGGTCATATTGTGGTGGGTAGTGTTAACTGTCAAAATGGCAGACTGTATAATCACTTGGGAAATGGGAGATGTGCATGCCTGTGGGAGATTATCTTGAGTGTGATTTAATTGAGGTAGGAAGACCATCCACTGTGGGTAGGACCATTCCCTAGGCTTTATAAAATGGACACTAGTGTGCATTGCTCGCCCTTCTGCTTCAAACCCCTGCTGCCTTGACTGCCACACGGAGGAAATGGCCTTGAACTGTGCACTTAAATAAACCATATTTCTCTTAAGTTGCTTTTATGATGCTATTTTATCACAGTAGCAGGAATAGAAAAATAATGATAAGAGCTCCTTTCATTTGTCTCCTGATCATTTTTGTCTTTTTGGAGAAATGCCTGCTCAGGTCTTTTGTCCATTTTAAAGACATTGCTTTTCATGCTTTGTTGTAAAGGTTCTTTCTAAATTTTAGCTACCAATTCTTAGGTCAGATATATGTATTTTTCCCATTCTGTATGTTTTGTCTTTCCATTTTACTGTTTCCTTGCGGCAGATATTTAATTTGACTGAATCTTTATTTTATACCACGCACAAAAATTAGCACACACATGAAAATCACACACACACACACACACTGCCTTCTGGCTTAAACTTATGACATGACTAAATTCACATCACCAAGACCAAGCATACTGTGGTCCTCCCTTCTCCCAGGGAGCTGTTGGCCACCAGCCCTAGAGCTTAGGGTACCAAAGAATGTCTCATGTGCATGGAGAGGCGTTCCAGGAACTCTAGATGCTTGCTGAACTGGCACTTGTTGAGAGAAAAGAAGCTGAGCCTGTAATCTCACCAAGGTTATATGACATTCCTCAGATAGAGGACATGGGGGTCAGGCTCCCCAGATCAGGCAGAGAAGAAGAAGCCCAACTAAAAAAAGGGAGTTCTCCATCTTGAGCCAAGCTCAAGAGAGTTGTCTGGCCATGGAGGACTGAGACCTTTAGCAACAGGATCCAACATCATCTGTTCCTGGGCCATTCTCTGGATTCTACATTGTGGTCTCCTACTCACGTTAAGCTTATTTTTGTGTGTGATGTAAAATAAAGGCTCAGTGTCATCTTCTGCATGTGGGTTTTCCCTGTCCCTAGCATGACCTGTTCTGTCCTTCCTCACTCTGTGTCCAAGTTTGCTTATCCATGAACAAAAGAAACTTGAGGAGGAAAGGGTTTATTTCATTTTATGGATTATTGTTCATCATGGATAGAAGTCAGGGCAGGAACGCAAGGCAGGAACCTAGAGACAGGAACTGAAGCAGAGGTCCAGGAGGAATGCTGTTTCCTGGCTTGCTCCCTTGTTCTGTACTCAGGTTCAGCCAGGGATGGTACTGACCACAGTGGGATGGACCTTCCTACATCAATCATTTATCAAGACCGTTCCTTGCTCACAGGTCTCACCAAAGACAACTTGATGAAGGCAATCTCCCCAGTTGCAAATCCTTAAAATAAAAAAAAAAAACCTTGGCTATGCCAGGTTGACAGCTGTAACTATCTAGGACACGATGTTTTGTGTGATGTAGCCCTTGTTGAATATTCGTTGACCCATTGTGTTTAGATCTATTTCTGTGTCTCTGTCCTACCAGCATCTCACTGCTGTGGCGATGACAGCTCTCTATGATTTTAAATCAGGATATGTCATGCACTCAATTTGGTTTTACTTTCTGAGATTCTTTTAGCGTTCCGGGCAAATTTTAGGGTTTCTTTCTTATATTTCACATACATGCATCCCAATGAAGAATACCATTGTAACTCTGGCAGAGATTCCAACAAGCCTGTGCCTCACTTTGGGTGGCACAGATATTGTCATCCTAGTTCTGACTCAGGATGTCTTTCCACTTGTTTGTGGATTGTTTTTCAATTTCTTCCATCGATTGCGCAGTTTTCATGTGTAAACCTTTACCTATTAAAGTCACTCCTGGGTATTTTTTGTGTTACGGGTGGGGTGGGTTTGTTTTCTTCTCAGCCAAGTGATTAGCGGAACCCCACTGGCACTTCTGCCTTGGTCTTGAAGGCTGTGACTTTGCTGAAACCATTTGCTAGTTATGTGTGTGTATAGAATCTTTGAGGGTTTTACAGATAGAAGCATGTCATCTTCAAATAAACGTAAACAGCTTCCTTCTGACTAGGATTTTTTTCTCTTGTCTGATTGTTCTTGGGAATACTCCCAGTGTTGTGTTAGTGGAAGTTGAGTGGGCATCCCTGCCCATGGTGGGTTTCAGTGTGAAAGCTTCCCGTTTCTTCCCAGTGGGCTATAAAGTCTGCTGTGGCATTTTCCTATGTGTCCTGATGTGCTGTACTATGCTCCTAAGACTTCTTCAGGGATGAATAGCAAACTGCATCAGGTATGCTCGGTCCTCCCTGTGCTAATGTGCCCCACCATTTGATTGACCTGCACATGTTCAATCTGCCTTGCATGCCTGGATCTCACTTGGAGATGATGAATGATCTTTCCTGTGCTGCTGAATTCAGTTCACTAATGCCACACCGGAGATGCTTGCATCTGTGTCCTTCAGAGGTATTGACTTATGATTTCTTTTTATTTTTGTAATGCATATGTGTACGTGTATGTGCTTGTGTGGAGTCTATGTGGGGGGTACATATGTGTATGAATGTGTGTGAAGATCAGAGACAACCTCAAGTGTCATTCCTCAGGAATGCTGTCCAACTCCTTTGAGACAGGGCCTTTCACTGGCCTGGAGCTCACCAATTAGTCTAGGCTGGCTGGCCAACTAGCCCCAGGGATCAGCTTAGCACTGAGATTACAAGTGTGCACCATCTGGTGCGGCAGCTTATACGTGTTCTGGAGAGTGACCTCAGGTCCTGGTGCTTGTCCAGCAAACCCTTTACCAACTGAGCAACCTCCCCAGATCTGACTTCCTTTTCTGGTGGTGTCTTTCCCTGACTCAGGTGCCAACATAGTGCCAGCCTTGTGAAATGTGTGTGGATGTGTTCCCTCTTGTAGTGTCTTTTGAGAGTGTTTGAGAGTCATCAGTAGTCTGGGGGTGGAGCTCAGTGGCACAGCGCCTGCCTGGCATGCACGAGGTCCTGGGTCCTTCCCTAGCACTGCACACAACCATGCAGGTCGGAGTGCATAAGCATTCTGTAAATGCTTAGAAGGAACCTGTCCCTCGGCCGGTAGCCCCAGGCTTTTCTTTGTTGGACTTTTAATCGCCACTTCCATCTGTGTTGGTCTTCTTAGGCTTCCTGGTCCTCCCCAAGTCTGTGCCTCGAAGTTCTTTCTCTAAGAATTTACCCATTTCCTCCAGGTTATCTGATTTGTTGGCCTGTAATTGTTGCTAATGATCCTTTATGATCCTTTATGATCTCTTCATCTTGAGGCATCTGTCAAAGTGTCTCCAACTTTCATTTCTAACTTTATTAGAGCCCCTCTCTTTTCTCTCAGTCTGGGTTGGGGTGTTGATTTTGTTTGCTTTTTCAAAGGATCCACTCTTGGCTTTGTTGATTTTTTTTTTTAATTCATCTTCCGCTTGCTTTCTATTCTGATCTCTGCTATCCTTCCTCTTGTGGATGTTGGGTTTGCATGGTTTTCTTTACTAGCTTAGTGTTTTCTGGGCAATCTGCTAATCTTCTCTTTGAACACAAGCATTGATTCCTGTGAATGTTGCTCTTGGAGCAGCTTTTGCCGCATCCCACAGGCTTTGCCCTGCCTGTTGTTGTTTGTCTTAAGGAGTGTGTGTGTGTGTGTGTGTGTGTGAGTCTGTGTGTGTATAGTGTATGTGTGAATATGTCTGTGTGTAGTGTGTGGTGTGTGTGAATGTGAGTGTGTGTGTGTGTAATGTGTGTGTTAGGTGTGTATGTGTGTAGTGTGGGCATGAAGTGTGTGTGGTGTGTGTGGGAACATAAGTGTGTGTGTATGTATTAGTTGTGTGAATGTATATGTGTGTGTGTGCGTGTGTATGAGTGAGTGAGTGTGTATGGATGTGAATGCATGTGTGTGTGTATGTAGTATGTATGGTGTGTGTGTGTGAATGCTTGGTATGTGTACATTTGTCTGTAATATGGTGTGTGAATGATTGTGTCTGTAACTGAGTGTGTACATGTATGTGAATGTGTGTGAATATGTGTGTATATGTGTATTGTGTTGCATGTGGATGTAGAGGTGTATTTGTGTGTGTGTGTGTGTGTGTGTGTGTGTGTGTGTGTGTGTGTGTGTGACTAACTGTGAGACATGAACAACTAGGGAGAACTGGCAAAGCTCTTGATGGCCAAGATGTGGGCATCCTGGCCATGGTGGTTATTAAGGAGATACACTGAAATGTTGGCTGTGACCACGATGATTACCAGAGTTGATTTGGATGAACTGTCTATATGTTCCCTTCCTCCTTCACTCACTGTTCCACACCAAGTCCCTCTCAAAGCTCTGTGCTCTGTGAGAGAGGATGATGACCTTCCATGATGAAGGAGGACCACTCTTCAGGGGTAGACATGCAGCTGTGTACCCCTGCTGGAACCTCCAAGCAAGCTCTTGAGAAGAACGAGATTTAGGGGTTCACAGTTTGATGCCCTCAATGCAGACCTGTGACAAGATGCACACAGTGGCAGGAGCATAGAGAAGAGCCAGGAAGAGGAGGTGGAGTCAGTCACAAGCCCTCAGTGCCATGCTCCCATCAGAGAACCTCCCTTCGGCCCCACCTCCTCAAGGTCCACAGAGCTTCCCAGTTACACTGCCCTCAGGAGCATACCTGTAGCTCATAGCCCTATACAGACATTCAGCATCCAGCCTCACGGCTTTTATGCTTTTTGCTCTGACTGGTGGGGCCTTTTCTTCCTTATGTTTTAATAAGCTGTTCATATCTATGAGACATTTTATTTTAACACACACACACACACATCTGTCCTGAGTACATCAAAAAACATGAAATCATGAAAACCTACATAAATACATAAGCAAAAGCAGAATGAAGGCGAGGTGTGCGTGATCATCGGCTGCAGTGTTTCTAGGAAGCTGAACGCCTGCCAAGCCTATGCCATGCAGTTCCTCCTCACTCTTCTGGTTTAGAAACCTACAAGAAAATCTCTGGACTAAGGGGAGATTCACTGGTGAACTGTAGATCTGGGAACCTGTCCTAGGGCACTGTGGCTACTGGGAGAATGTTCCTGAACAGCACAAGAGGGTGTCAGAGTTGTGTGTATGCAGTTCACTCTCAAGGGATCTAGCAGAGATGACAACAAAGCACAGCAGCGAATGCTCAACTAATACATGTGCACATAGATAACACATGTGCACACCAATAACATAAATAGCACATACATGTACACACAGATAACACAGATTGTACACAGATAACCCATGTGCACACCAATAACATATGCATATAGATAGCACATACATGTACACACAGATAATACACAGACACACAGATTGCACACAGATAACCCGTGTACAGACAGATAATACACACTTGTGCACATAGACAGCATGCATGTGCATACAGATAACATGGGTGCACACAGATACCATTTGTACACACAGATAGCATGGATAGCACATGTACACATTTGTAACACATGAGCACACGGATAACATGTATACACACAGATAGCACACATGCACACAAATAACAAGCATGCATACAGATAACACATGGACACAGATACACACACATACCTCACACAGGTGCAGGTTTACCGAAAGAGAAGTAAGTATGGGGAAGTGCTACCAGTCATTGAATATCAAGTGTTGATTGCATAATTTGTTCGGATTTTCTGGAAGTCTACAATTTTCCAAAATAACAGTACAAAAGCAAGCTATCTGTGTAAACTAGGCATGTATCATCATGTCTGTGGAAAGGTTTACTGTGCTGGTTCACATGCCCAGGGAGACAGCTGCAGAGGTTCAGACATCCGTGTGGTGCTCCCTCCTGTCCTCCCTGTAGGCTCCTGGGTAAGTGAGTTGGGCGCTGTCTCCCTTCCTGAAGGTATCTTCAGCCACGGTGTTTCCCTCAGATCCTGGAGAGCCAGGGGCAGGAGGGTACCAATGGACCCAGGAACTCTTACTTTACTCTGAGGAAGGGTCTTCAGAAATACAATGGAAGAGATTCTGAGAGGAAAAGGCGGGGGGGGGAATCAGAGCCAATGGGCAGCGCAAGCAAGGAAGAACTCTAGACCCAACAGTGTTACTTGGACTGAACCCTGAAGCTCCAACCTCCTAAGGCACACATGTCTCCATTCTGATCACTACACTGTACTCCAGGGCCACCAATGACCACCCTTCTGATGCCAACACAGAACTGGGCATCGGAGAATGGGGCAGTGTGGGCAGGCATCAGGCAAGAAGCTAACTCCTCACCCAGGGCTCCCAGCAGTCACCGAGGCTTGGAGCTTACACAGAATCCAAATTTAGGAAAGGTCCTGAAGAGGCTCCTCTGTGAAGAAACATGGCTCTGTCGGTGTCCGTGGCCAGGTCAAGTCCCCAAGACTTCACCATAAAGTTACTTGTCTCCCACAAGCCTCTGTAGAATGAGGAGTTCCGAGCCTCTGTGTTGAGGTCTGCCTATTTGGCATCCTGTCTAGAGAGATATGGATGTGAATGGAAAGATGACTAAATTCTAGAGAAGAAGCAATCTCAGGGAAAGAAAATTCATGGAGGTACAGACCAGCTGAAAACTTTGCATGAGACATGTGTGGTGTCTGTCACAAGACAGAATTCCTGTTGTAGGAGATGGACTAACCTTCTCACTTAACTGACTACATCTGCACTGCTTCCACCATGGACTAGTGCCCTGTAGTGTGGGATTCACTCAAACATGGCTCTGCTACCCAGGCTGGCCCAGAAATCTACTTCTTAGATGACCATACAGTGAGCAGGTCTCCAGATAACACAGAACTGACTCAGAGCCAGGGAGAAGACCTGTGGCTTCTGAAGTCAAGTAGGCCAAGACACGAGCAGTTTCTGGAACAGATCAAAGGAACCAGGAACACATGGGGCCCACATGGTCAGCATATATAGCCTGGAAGACAGCAGACAGGGCCCAGCCCAGACAGTAGATGAAGCCTGAGGCCTCAGGTCTCAACAGATGCCAGCCTGTGCCTCACAGATGGAACATCCCTGGAAGAGCATCCCAAAGAGAATTAATCCCAGTGTCTCCTGCTATTACCAATAGTCACTCATCTAACTGTGTTAATGACCCAGAGGCTTTCTGTCAGCCCCTGATTAAGCTGTGACAACAGGGGATACCACACATACCAAGGAGCTCAAATCTCTCTCAAAATCACAGAGATGTGGTGTTACCAACATGCAAGGAGAGTTTTGTTTTGTGTTGTGTTTTTATAAGAGATAGACAGCAAAGGGGGAGATGTGGGGGGGGGAGAGGAGACATGGAATGCCCGGATGTGTACCTAGTGGGCAGCTCAGGTGACTGTGGAGAAAAGGTGCTCATCATCCCTGAAACTTACCCAAGAATATCCTTCAGACATCCTGCAAACTTGGTCTACATTCCCCCATCCCCCGTGACCCTGGGGGATGTTCAGCCCCCCTACCATACAGGGTCCTCAAGACCCTAGAGCAGAACTCAAAGATGTCTATGTAGGCAGGAGCACAGGTGACCATGCCATCACAGGGCATCAGGTGCCAGGGTGCTTGATGCCAACTTCATGTTGTTTGGGGATCATCTTCAAGGGTAAAATCTCTTTAAGACACTGACCTCCTAAGACACACAGGAGGGCAAGGTCCCCCTCAGTGTGTCCTGGGGCTAGTGATGCCTCAGGGGAGACTTGGCAGAGCCACGAGAGAGGAACATGCCTGGAGAGAGAATCTAGATGGGCATGCTCCGTGTCCTGCACAGAATCCCCGTCTGTGTCCTGTAGTGTGTATTTCCAAGTGGTCTCCAACCTCTCGGGGTGTCTGAGGATCCAAACCATTGTCTAACACGTACACCCCTCTAAGAAAACTATTTGATCACATGGGGTAGACATCTATCCCCATCAGCAAAGCCTTTGTTCTTAAGGAGACAATCTGACATATTGATACCCACAGAGTTTCCAGTGATGTCAAGGCTCAAGCCAAATGCCACCATTGCCAAGCCACATGAGCTAAAATCAATAGGCAGCTTTTTTATTACTCCCTGGGTATGGAGGATTCTGAGTTATCCCCAACTCGTGCTGGGTTATTGCCACTTGGGAGAATGTGGCTCTCAAAAACCTGTCCTTGCTCACAGGCATAGCTGAGAGATCAGAAATTAACAGTGGGAGATGGAACTGTCTCTCACTGCAAGAGGAAAAGCTACACACACTGATCGTCTCAGGAACAATCTACGCATTGCAGTGGTTGTGCTGGGCTGGGGGCTCTGGACCTTCCTGAGAAGTGGGTTGGCGTTCCTCCTGAGACTAGAGCCTGCCTACATGCCTGTGTGCAGCAGGGCTTTGGGACTCAGGAGTCCTCTTCACAGCTGCTGCTCAAAGGCTTGTTGGACCAACCTCTCATACGAGTGAAGAGTAGGTCCCCAGGGAAGTTCTACTGATCAGGTGCTCAGGTCAGGAAGGGTACTCACCTTCACATCACCTGAGGTCAGCTTGCTCTTACTCCAGCCGTGGTGTCAGATGGCCTTCTTCTGTCAGGGTCACCTGATATCCAGTCATCCCTTCATCCTGAAACTCATTCATTCACACTGGGCTTCCCCAGCCCACTCTCCACAGCTCCATCTCCCCTGTGGAGCGTCCTCACTTCCTGACTATAACCACCTCTCCATCTTTCTCCAGCTTCCCCTCCTGTAATGTACACCTGCTTTGTCAATGCTTGGACAGTTCACATCCACAGCTAGAGTCTGTCCACATCATGATAGTAGTCCTGGCATCTCCTCATCTGTGTGACAGACATCGCAGACTGAGCTGATCTCCACCATACACCATACGTCATCTCCATCAGACATGAGCCTCTCTGTCTCATCCATCCTTGCTAACGACAACCCTACCTGACTAACTTCCCCACCACCCCACTAACCCACTGTTTCTCTGAAAGCAGCCTCCTCTTCTGGCTGACAGATAGCCTTGGCCAGTGTGTGTTTTTCCCATCACTGGCTCCATGAGTGTCTGGCTCTAAGGGTCTCACAGCTCCATCTCAACAGCCTGAATGGCAGGCACAAACCGGGTGTCTGATAAAGAACACGTGGAGAATTCAGGAAATAACTGTTTTGTGCCTGTAAATATCAGCTGAGAAGAAATGACCTACTACTTGCTAGATCCTAGCTATCTAAGTTCATGTGTTTTTGTGGAGCAGTGCTTGGGACTGACTCTGAACCATGGCCTCAGGCAGAGTACTACACCCCTGAGAGCAACTCTGCAACCCCCTAAGACAATCTCTTAACATTTCTGTCATTTCTGCTGTGAAAGAGAAGACACTCGGGCATTGCTCTGGAGGAAGCACACATCGGATTCTCTTGCTTAGGAATTCACTGTAAATATGAGTATCTTGCCTCTGTCCTAAACTAGTACAATCTCTAACTACATGCTAAATAAACACTTACCCTTATATCTACAAATAAGTATAGCTATGACCCCTTATCAAACAAGACAGAAATCATTGCGTAAGCCTACAATAGGTTAAAATAGGAACCATGGGGTGGGGGCTGTCCCCAGTCAGTACATTTTATAACATTCGACCCATACCTAAAGCTCAGAGAACACCGTAGAAGGGGTATAGTGGAAATTTTATAAGAGCCAGAGGACCAGGACAGCAGCCGTGAGATAGTCTCATCTGAAAAAAGAGGACATGGAATGGGGGAGGGATGTGGAGGAGGGGGTGGAGGAGGGGGTAGAACTGGGAAGAACTGGGGAAGAGGCAATGGGGAGTGAATATAACCAAACTACACCGCGTGACACTTTCAAATAATTAAAAATATACATAATTAAAAAAAAAAAAAAGTCCAAGCCATCGTACCAACCTCGGGCACCCACACCAGTGTGCCAGCTGCTCTTTGAATTTAAATCAAACAAACCCATGTGGCTGGCAGCCCCAACTCTGGACAGCTAGACACAGAGCACTTTTGCCATCGTAGAGAGTGTTTTGAAAGCCGACCTTGAATGTCCTTCTGTCTATTTGGGGTTGCAGAGAAAAGAACCATGTTGTCTTCTTCCACCACAGCAGCGAAAACAGCAGGCGTAAGAAATTCTTTCAGTGATTTGCTCTGCCCTGTGGTTAGATTCCGTGTGGGTACATGTGTGGCACAGGCCAGCAGTGAAGCCACTGGGCCTGCGTGTTGCCTTGTGGCATGTACAGTGAGTTATCCCCCAAATGTTCATACGGGCATAGTGGAGGTCACCACAGCTGACAGAGGGAACCCCAGCCTCACTGCTCCCAGCAAATGTCACGGCCATGGTGACATTGTGAGCTTGAGATCTCTCTCTCTCTCTCTCTCTGCCCTCCCTCCCTCCTTCCCCCCCACCCAATCGAACCCTCAACAAACTTACCAGTTCCTCCTCTTCCTCGGTCCTGCAGCTCAGCCATCCGTGTAAACACACACACCCTCTCCACCTCCTCCTGGAACAATCTTGGCCCTTGACTGGTCTCTCTGCCATCTCTTTGACCTTCGGTCAGGTCTACTTCCCACAACATGGCAACAGAGAGCCTGCCATTTTATTTTATTTTATTTTTAAGTCTGATATTATTATTATTATTATTATTATTATTATTATTATTATTATTATTA
>JADRCH010000044.1:6045003-6060280 GCA_019843965.1 Rhynchomys soricoides | reverse complement strand
TATTATTATTATTATTATTATTATTATTATTATTATTATTATTATTAATCACTCCATTCCTTTACATCTCAAATGACATCCCTGGTAACTTCCTGGTTACCTCCACCACCAACACCCCCACCCTGTGATATCCCTCTTCCCTGTTACCCCTCCACCCACCCCCCCCGCCCCCCTCTGCCCTCCCCCACCCTTTTGTCTGTATGAGCGTGCTCCTTCACCCACCCATACTCTCCTGTCCCATTGCTCCAGTATCACCCTACTCTGGGTCATCAAACCTCCTTGGGACCAAGGGCCTCCCCTCCCATTACTGTCAGGCAAGGCCATCCTCTGCTACATATGAATCTGGTGTCATGGATCCCTCTAGGTTACACTCCTTGATTGGCTGTCTAGACTTTAGGAGAACTGGGTAGTCAAGGTAGCCTATGTTGTTCTTCCTATGGGGTTGCAATTCCCCTCTGCTCCTCCAGTCCTTCTGCCAGCTCACCTACCAGGTTCCCTGAGTTCAGTCTGATGTTTGGCTCCAAGCATCCACATCTGCCTTGGTCAGTTGCTGGCCGGACCTCCAAGGAACTGCCACACTTGGTTCCTCTCCTCAAGCTCCTCTTGACCACGGCAACTGTGTTGGATTTGGTGTCTGCAGACACGATGGATCCCCAGGTGGGGCCATTCCTGGTTGGCCCTTCATTCAGTCTCTGTTCAAATTTTTGTCCCTGTTCTCCCTTTGGACAGGAATATTTCTGGGTTCAAAAAAACTTTATGATGGGTGGGTGGACCCATCCCTCTACCAGGGTCAATTCCTATCTACTGGGGGTAGTCTCCACAGCTTCTATCTCACCAGTCTCTGTGCATTACGGCTAAAGTCAGTCAATCTTGTTGGGTCCTGGGAGTCTCACATTTCTCTGGTGTCTAGGATTCTCCAGTGGCTATCAGAAGAGGTATTTTGCATGTAAGTGATTTTCACTGGGGTCATTATGGAGAACCGAGTTTCTTGGTACTGATACAGGTGTTCTGAGTTTTACCGCCCACTTGTGTGTGAAACAAGGACCTAAGATACCAGATAAGTCTTGGTCATCAGAAATTAACCTGTGAAAATGTCTCTGGGCTCATGGCCTGTCTTAGTCAGCGTTTCTATTCCTGCACAAAACATCATGATCAAGAAGCAAATTGGGGAGGAAGGGTTTATTCAGCTTGTACTTCCACACTGCTGTTCATCACCAGAGGAAGTCAGGACTGGAACTCAAGCAGGTCAGGAAGCAGGAGCTGATGCAGAGGCCATGGAGGGATGTTGCTTACTGGCTTGCTCCCCTGCCTTGCTCAGTTTGCTTTCTTATAGAAACCCAGGACTATCAGCCCAGGGATGGCACCACCCATAATGGGCTGGGTCCTCCCCCCCTTAGTCACTAACTGAGAAAATACCTTACAGCTGGATCTCATGGAGGCATTTCCTTAAGGGAGGCTCCTTTCTCTGTGATAACTCCAGCTTGTGTCAAGTTCGCGCACACACACACACACACACACACACACACACACACACTCATACACACACAAACAGCCAATACATGGCCTCTGTATTAGTCAGGGTTCTCTAGAGTCACAGAACTTATAGGTAGTCTCTATATAGTAAGGGAATTTGTTAATGACTTACAGTCTGTAGTCCAACTCCCCAACAATGGTCAGCAGCAGCTGTGAATGAAAACCGGAGGATCTAGCAGTCACTCAGTCCCACAAGGCTCGAAGGCAAAGAAGATTGAATCTTCCTCCTTCCAATGTCCTTGTGTAGAGCTCCAGCAGCAGGCTCAGCCCAGATTAGAGGCATGCGTACCACCACACCTGAAACTTGTGTCTTCCAGACTCAAGATCTAGATCACAGGTGAGCCTTCTAATTCTGGATTGTAATTCACTCCAGATATAGTCAAGTTGACAATCAGAAATAGCCACTACAGCCCCACACCAGGAAAAAAAAAAAAAAAAAGATATGAACTCTCATGGGAGTGTGCAAGACAGAAGCAGACTATTAAAAGCTTTATAAAGAATTTAAAGAAAAGTAAAAATTTGAGGAAATTAAGAAATTAAATACAGATAAAAGAAAAACAAACCCCAAAACTCCCAAAAACTTGGGCAGAGTTTCCAGGGGGGGAAAGCTGATGTATTTCCTCATCTGGGTGTTTTATAATAAAACTGCGCAGAGACCGAGGAGACCTCCATGGAGACTGTCTAATTCTCTGGGCTCTCGTGGGCTCAGCAATGGGGGAGGGGGGTAGGTTCCATGCATGTCCCCGTAACCCAACCAGGGAGATGATCATTCAGGATTCCGTATGTCACACACAGCTAAGGGTGGTTGAAGCCTCCCTCTGCCCGTCTCTGACTCAGCTCTGATACTGAAGATCTGCTGACTTAGTCACTTCCCATCAGCACTGCAAGTGTCTCAAGTTAATTATACGAAGATCTCTCCGTTGTCAGGTGTACATGGTCCGCTGTCAGCTTTACCATGGTGCAGAGTTACTCTATCCCAGCCACCATAAAGTAGCTCAGTCTTTCTTGTCTATCTAATATTTAGATCCTTATCTATAGGGTGGTCTTGGGTGACCTGCTGGGTCAAGACTTCCTGTTGGGCCACCTCACAATGTATCCTATCTGATTAGCCGCATGGGAAGTAAGCTCTTATGGATAAGAATAGTGCTATCCTTGGAGACAGGGTTGGGGACAGACAACCTACATCACTGCCCCAGAGCCCTGCCTCTCCTTTTATCTGTCTAGCTTGGTTAAGTTTACCCAACCAATAAGCCCTTCAATTCCTCTTCCTCAGGCTCTCCATGTTAACCCTTGGTCTTCCTTTAACCACAGCCTCTGTTCCCACTACAACACATGTGAGCCATGTACAGCTGTCACTGTAGCCCTTCCCTGTCCGTCTCCTCTGGACAAATTCTGCATCTGTACCTCCTCTTCAATGGACAAGTGTTCTCTTGAACATACAAGAGAAGATATGAGTGTAATATGCATGCAAACATCACATCTCCTTTAACTGAACCAAACACCTACAACCGGAAAGAGGGCCAATCTCTTGTCATGATATCTTCAGCTTTTTTAATGAAAGACTGGGTCCTTATTGTCAACTAACCAAATGATCGATTTCTTGCAGAAAGATGATGTATTTATGACTCCAGATTACTAAAGTCACTACAGTTTAGACCTATAAATAATAATAAATAATAATAAAAAAGTAACAGGAAACAGCTGGGGAGGTGGCACAAGCCTTTCACTTCCACTCAGGAGGCAGAGACAGGCAGAACTTTGCCAGTCTGGTCTACAGCATGAATTCCAGGACAGCCAGGGCTGCACAGACAAACCCTGTAAGAGAGAGGGAGAGAGAGAGAGAGAGAGAGAGAGAGAGAGAGAGAGAGAGAGAGGAAGGGAGGAAGGGAGGGAGGACGGGAAGTCATTAAATTTGGTTGAAGCTGGTCAACAAAATCATTCTCTGTTGAAAAACAGTGAAATTGAACTAAAGGGTAAGACAGAGACTGGACCCTCAGAAATCAGCCACTTGATGATTTCCCAGGAAGAGGAACTGTGGGAATCTGTCTTCTCAGTAAGACTGTGGGGGCCAGGCTGAAATGTGGAGAGGGACTTTGGGAGCATCAATCACCTCAGAGCTGGCACAGGAGGAAGGTAGCCTGGTACCTAGAGATCATGTCAGCCCTTTCTGACCTATTTATTATACCTACAAAAAGGTCTGAGGAAGCTCTGCCCCAAACCCCTGTGACTGTGACCTGGTTTAGAAGTGGGGCCTTTGCCAGGGTCACTGGTCATGCTGAAGTCATGTGGAAAGGCTGGTTCCAATCATGGCTTGTATCTTTATGAGAACAGGAAAGCCACCCAGAGGAAGCCTACTATGTGGGAATAGATGGACCATAAGAACATCATGTGACAGAGGGCAGAGAGTCAGAGAAACAAGCCAGGAGGAACCAAGGACCAAGGGCATCATCAGAAGTAGTTGAGGCCAGGAAAGATGCTGGTAGATGCTGGTGGATGCTGATGCTGGACGCGTCAAGACCTGGGTCACCTTGGCTTCAGACCTCAATCCCCAGAACTGTGAGAGAGTAAGTCCACAAGGTTCAATCTTGCCTGAGGCTGCTGTCCCACCTCAGTTCTCCCCAGAAGGAAGGGAGGAAGTCTCGAGTGGGGATGAGCACACCTACAGATTACACCTGTAGGTCCTGTTCTTTCAAGTCTGTAAAATCACTGGTGTAAGAGCAAGAAGAGGGATCAGGGAGCTTCAGGGTGGGAGACATGTTTTGTTTTCCTCTCACAGTTCTATTACTGTTACCTGAGAAAACTGATGCTAAGGCCAGTGAAGAAAACAACGTACAAGGAGTTTGAGATGTCTCAGTGGTTAAGAGCACTGGCTGTTCTTCTAGAGGACCTGGGTTCAATTTTCAGCATCCATGTGACAGCTCCCAACCATGTAACTCTGTTCTAGGGTATTTAATGTCCTCCTCTGGCCTCGGAAGGTCCCAGGCACACATGAGGTGCACAGCAAAACACTCATACATATAAAATTTAAATTTTCAGAAGAAAGAGAGAGTGAGAGAAAGAAAGAAAAGATGCAAAATTCATCGACCAGAGATATTTCCTGATTTCTGTAGCTCACTCCTGCTTTGGTGCTCAGCCACACTCCAGTGAAGCTGCAAGTAGAGGCAGAAACCTCAGCTGTTCTCTATCTGCTGTTTATCTTGATAACCGATTGCTTCAGTCTCTCAGCCTCAGCCCCACCCTGCCAGAGCATCCTTCCTCATCTTCCTTCTGGGAAAAGACCACCACTTCAGCTTCTTTCTCTTCTCCAGTGACTAATGAGGTTGTGCTAACATTCACAGTGTGAGCATGGCTCCTTTGTCATGATGATTCAGGGAACTTCAGAACATCCTATCTCAGTCTAATTCAGTCTTCCGCCCACCCATCGATTCTCTTTATGAGACAGGGTCTCCTGTAGTCCAGGCTAGCCTCAGGTTACTACATAGCAAGGCTACCTTAGACTTCTGATTCTCCTGCCTCTGTGTCCTGACTGCTGGAATTACTGATGTGTACCACACGTTTTATGTAGTGCTGGAATGGGACCCAGGGTTTTCATGCATTCTGGGTAAGCACTCTATCACCTGAGCCACGGCCACGACCACAGCCACAGCCACTGCCATAGCCTCTCTGTGGGTTCCTAATTGTGTAATCATATTTTTTTGTTTCAAATTTTTAAAATTTTATATCCGAGTCACACAGCCCTCGACATAGTTTTCCTACATGGGTCATGGTAGTTCTGGTTTCTGCATCTCTGGCTCCCGACCATTCTCAGTATTCTGTGTCTTTTTATCTGATAATATTGGACTGTGAGTGTATAAAGTATGTCTTCAGAGTAGTTGGAAACACAAGGCCTTGGACTGTGTCTTTCTTGAGAATTCTTTAGGCTTCTGTAATGCACCTTGAGAAGTGGTAGTCTGGGGCCAGTTGTTCCCCAAGCCTAGCCTTGAAGTTGTCCTCATTGGGACCAGGATTCTGAACCTGAGGGATGTTAAACCATACGAGGGCCCCTTTCCAGTGGTGCAACCCTGCAGGATGCAATGACAGCCCAAAGCTGGGGTCTCAGTTAGCAAGACCCTCAAATTCTGCAACACCTGCTACCACCCAGGTTTCACACAGTTTTCTATTCCACAAAGCCCAAACCCCAAATGGCCCTGTGTGCCAGGCTCCTGTCTCTGGACATAGGGCCCTCTTTCAGATTTTGGTGCAGTAATTTTCTACAATCTTGCTAATTTTCTTGATACTGGGTAGGGGCTGGCTCCCTATCATTCATAGAAAACAATGCTATGACTAGATTTTTGCAAAAAGAAAAGGCTTTTATTGACCATCAACCTGCAAGGAGTCAGGCAGCATGCTCCAGTCTGTCTCTCATCTGCTGGAAGAGAATGGACTTAACGGAATCATGAGGGGAGCTGCTTGAGGGTGGGTACGGATGTTGTCATGCCTTTTCATGGGTCATGTGTGCCATGGTGGGGGGAGTATGTTCTCCATAGGGGACTTTGAACGTGTGACATCAGAAGGTCATCAGCTGAGTGAGCAGCCTTTGTCTGAGGATGATCAGCAGGGACAGCGAGCTCCTAGCTCGCCCCCAGCATCTTCACAGTTCTTGCTGTTTGCCTAATCTGTACCTGCTCCACTCTTTTGCCTTAAATTTTTATTTTGCTTGTTTTACATTGACTTCTTGGGAGTTATTGAGACTTAGCTTGTCTGTTGTTCTTGGAAGCTCTCTTCTTTCAGTGAGACATTCAAGTGTGGGAACGGTCCTAGTTACAAATACTTCATTTAGAAAAATTCTCCCAAAGCCCTTTAGGTTTTTCCCAAGTGACAGTGCTTCTACTGCATCTACCTAGCTATGGCTCCCTGCATTCTCCCGCAGGCCATACTGCTTACTGTCTATATTTTAAAGACAAGGAACTGTGGCCTGGAGATAAACAATAGTCCCATGCAGTGCACAGGAGGACAGGATGGTTAAAAGGGCTGCTCTGATCTGAACCTAGGCTTGACTGACTCAGACCATATGCTTCCCTTGAAGTTGGGGGCAGGTAGAAGACTGACATTTCCATCTCTTCTGTAAGAAGAGAGAGTTGTTCAGGAGCTAAGCAGCAGCTAAAAAACAGCCAAGAAATCAATGGATCAAACAGGCTCTTGCTGCCTAGTCTGTACAAATCACTTCAACCATAAAATTTGACAGCTTGTAAATAACGGCTGGAGAAATCCAGAAAGAAGAGGAGTAAAATTAATTTGAGGCTGATTGTCCCAGGTCTGCCGCTGTAACCCCCAATTCTCTGCGCCCCAACCCAGAACAGTCTTCCGTGGATATTGACTTATTTCCACCCTCCTCTCCAGCAGCGTCTAATGAGGGAAGTGTCAGTGCGATTGTCTGTGTATTTTAGGAAGTCTTGAAAGTGAGTTTATAGTTTTTAATCAGAGAAGCTAGTTCATGGTTTTCTCAAGGACACGGCTGCATGGGATGGCAGTAAGTAAGCAGGCATTGAAAATGTAAATATTGAAAATGTTCAGCTAAGAGATAAAGGAGTCTGACCTCAAAATAACTGAGGAATTGTCTTAGATAGTGGGCTTGGAAGAACATCATAATGCATTTTATCATTATTTTAAAACATAAAACCATCAATCTTGGTGTAAAATGCCGAGTTTAAACACACATTCCAGAAAAGCATCAAAAACAATAATTAGAAATTTTTATTCCCTTCTGTTTGGGGATCCGTTGATGAGCCTCCACAAAGCCGCATGCTGCAGAGACTGCCTCTAAAACTCTTCCAGGAAATACCAGTCTCTGAGGAAAATCTGAAAACCTGTGTTAGTTTCCTTGCCAACACATTCATGGGCACATGTCCGCACATGCCTGCACACATGCATGCACATGCATGCACACACATTATATGCACACATGCATGCATACACATGAGCACAAATAGATGCACACATGTATAAGCATGCAGGCAGGCAAAGACACACAGACATACACACATGATACATGCATGCATAATGTAGTTAGAATGAGAAGGGACCCCAGAGGCTCATCTGTTTGAACATTTGGTCCCCAGTTGGTGGAACTGTTTCGAAAGGGTTAGAAGGTGTGGCCTTGTTAGAGGCGGCATGTCACTAGGGATCAACTCAAGTACCCCTGATCAGCCACTTATGACCTTAATATTAACTGGGTAGCTCCACCTGAGATAACTCAGATAACTAGAGTCACAAAGGGAGCTGTGCAGCACTGGGAGACAGACAGTGCTACCCTAGGCCCCACTGCTACAACTTACTCCCACAGGGTTCACAGACGTGAAGTGTATCGCACCCTATACCAATGCGCACCATGCTGCACCTACCCTGGCACACTGAAGAAGCACCATACTGTATGTTCTGTAGAAACTGACCTGTCACCTGTGCAGGTATCAACACAGAAACACAAGAAGCATGAACACACGAAGGAACTCAAGACCTCCAGAAAGTTAACAACACCCAAAGAAAGGAAAATGGCAGGTTCCTTGGAATATAATTAAAATTAATTTTCAACAGGGAACTCAACAAGATACAAGAGAATTCAGTGAATTTTGTGACAAACTCTACACACAATGTAAGAAATGTAGTGAAGACCGGAGTCCCAGAAATGAATCAGAGTCTTAGGACTATGCTAGGGTTTGGTAAGGTGCCTACTGAACAAGCAGGAGATTCTTGAATTCAACCCAAGAGCCAAGGTGGAAAGCAGGGTGCAGGGTTGAGTGTTTGTAATCACAGTGCTGGATGAGGGAGATAGGTAGACCCTGTAGTCTCAGGGATATAGATGAGTTCCAAGCCAGGAGAAACCCTGTCTCAAAACAAGCAAACAAAGCTGGGTGGTGGTGCCACACACACCTTTAATCCTAGCACGAAGGAGACAAAGGCAAGGAGATCTCTGTGAGCTTGAGGCCAGCCTGGTCTACAGAGTGAGTTCCAGGACAGCCAGGGATACACAGAGAAACTCTGTCTCAAACAAACAAACAAACAAACAAAGAAGAAACAAAAAACAGGGTAGATATTGGCCTGAGCAACAATACATACACAAGACTGATATATGTGCACACGTGCACATAAACACACAGTCTTAAAAGTGAAGAGCTCATTTTTTTATAGTACAGTAGGGTAGCCTCGACAACAAACAATAGCTAACAGGCAAGTAGGAAAGACTTATGAACTTCTCTGCTGGCCTTTTTAAGTGACCCAGTCAGACCAGAAACAGAACAATAAAAAATTTAAAGAAAAGAAAGTAATTTATCTTATGAAATAATAGGCAGAACCTTCTAAACATAGAAAAGATATATTTTGTACCCAGGAAGCTCCAAAGATTGAATCAGACCAAAAGATGTCAACTTTGAAGCATTTAATAACAAAGTATCAAAAGTCCAAAACAAAGAAAATTCTAAAGACGAGAGATAAATGTCAAGTCTTACATAAAAACTGTAAAGAAATCCCCATTAGTGTAACCATGGATTTGCCAGCTGAAACCTTATGGGCCAGAAGACAATAAAGTGGCATAATCTAACTCCTGAATGAAACAGAATTGATAACCAGAATACTATACTCAGTAAGTATATCTTCCAAAAATGAAATGAGAAAAAATAGCTTAAAGAATAAGCAAACATGAAGGGAATTCATCACTCCTGGACAGTATTGCAATAAATACATAAGGGATATAGACTCCTCAGGGCAAAATAGATAAAAATTACTATCACAAAAATACATGAAAGTGTAAACATTACTAATAGGCCAGACATACAAGAGAATAAAACCTCATCAGTGAACCCTTAGACCAAAAAACATGAACAAGAGAAGAATGAAGGAGATGGAGATGTGGCTCAGTGATTAACAGCGCTGACTGCTCTTCCAGAGGTCCTGAGTTCAAATCCTACAACCACATGTTGGCTCACAACCATCTGTAATGGGATCCGATGCGCTCTTCTGGTGTGTCTGAAGACAGTGACAGTGTACCCATGCATAAAATAAATAAATAATTCTCTTAAAAAGAAAGAGGGGAATAAAGATGTGCAAAACACACAAAATAAAATTGCTGGAGTAAGTCCTCAACTGTCAATAATAACCTTAAATGCAAACAGCTAAAGTCCCCAGATATAAGAACTACACTGGCTGAATTACTGACAGGAAGGGACTCAGTGATATACTGCCAACAAGAAACTCGATTCCCCTGGAAAAGATACACAAATAGAAAGTGAAAGATAATTCTTTACAAAGGAAATAAAAGAGCCAGCAGGAGCAGCTATACTTATGTCAGATAAAATAGACAAAGTTTAAAAAAAAAAAAAACTATAAAAAGAAAGTCACCATATAAAGCTATCAATTTAATAATAGGAACTCAAAGTCATATATATATATATATATATATATATATATATATGTATATACACACATACACACATACACACTTCTAATATGAAATATTTGATTGTACAAAACAAGCATTATTAGATCTAAAATGGGGGGGGAGGCAAACTGCATCAAATACATCAAATTACTTGAGGACATGGATCTGAGCAGAGAGGTGTCTGAGCTGATCAGCCTGCCCATTCTCACATCCTTGGGGTGGCTCACTGACATCTTGTGCAACCAGGGCCAGCTCTACCCTGCTGCCCAAGTTAAGTGTAGGGTCCACTCTCCTGAGTGTTAAAGTTGCTGAGAAACAGGGCCAGTTCTTCTGTTCCCAAGACCCCAGGGGAGGGGAGGTGGTCAGGAGGGCATCTCTCTCTTACCCATTCTACCTCACAGCATACAAAGGACAGGGGTAAATAAATTTCTTAATATAATGACTTTTTTCTTTTCTTTGTGCGTGTGTGTGTGTGTGTGTGTGTGTGTGTGTGAACCTTAAGAATTAAGATTATAGCTCAGTGGTAGAGCACATGCCTAGTATGGCAGTCTAGAGTCCAGTACTCACAGCGCGCACACACACACACACACACACACACACAGAAGCAGAGACAGAGAGACAGGCAGAGAAACAGGGAGATAGATAGAGACAGAGAGAAACAGAGACAGTGACAGTGACAGACAGACAGACAGAGAGAGACAGGGAGACAGAGTCCAAGTAACCATCCAGTCTGAGATTTGCCCACGACCTTACAAGTTCATGTCTTTGGAGAGCAATATGAACTGACATGGAACCTATCATACCTTGTTAAAGTGGGCCATATGCTTCCCCATGTTCCCACCCCTTAGGCACTCAAGGACTTCTGGGGAACTGGAAGAGGTGGGAAAGTCACTTCACTCAACTCCTTGGCATAACTAGTTTCTGGATAGAAATGTAACAGCAGGCACTCTGTGATTTAAAACCTAAAAGATGGGCACACAGATTCACTGTGGGCTGAGTATTCTGGAAGCCCCAGCGCTGTGATCTGATGATGGAATGTCTCATTCACAGTATGCTGTGGTTCGGCTCTGGGCTTGACTCTTGCTTTGTGGATAAGAAACATTCTGTAGGCTAGTGAGCTGGATATTGGCTCATGCTTACAATTCCAGCGGGCTGAGATAGAAGAATTGCTGAGTTTAAGGCCAACCTGGACTGCAGAGTAAGACCCTCTTCCTTAAGACAAACAAACAGAGCCATCCATGAGGACTGGGATTTGACCCACACAGGATCGGTGAACTCTTCCTGTTATCGCTGTTTCTATCGGATTTCCTCCTTTGGGGAAGGCTATGCTCCAGCATCCCATGCTGCAGAGCTGCTGCCTCTGAGTACCAGCTTGCCTAAAGTCACACACCTTAACCCTCTTCCCACAATCTTTCATTTCCTGGAGATTTGGTGTGGGCTAACTTGTAAGTTTATCGACACCTTTCTTATTTCCTGGCTCCCACAGGTTCCTAGGTGGGCAGCTTCTCACTTCCTGCATGTCCTGTCTCCCTGGCTGATTTCCTTTGGACCCTGCTTGTGGTTATGTACCTGCAACATACCTGGTATTGATGTTTCTGTTTCTATATTTTACATGCTCTTCTTGGAGTATGCCTAGTCTTGGGATCTGAAAGTTACCTTTTTCATCAAACGAGGCAACTCCATGACAACTATTTTTCTAAGAGGGGAAGAGAATCCAGCGTGTCAGCATGTCTGCTGTCACACATCTACGGAGCGTCATGTGTGTGCATGTGGGATTGTTGCGCTCCACCCATAGGTCCCCAAGGCTCTGAGTATCTTTCTTCATGTGTTTTCTCTCTTCAGATGATGTGATTTTTCTTAGCATCTTCACATTAATTGTTCTTACATTTCCTTCCTGATGTTAAGCCTGGTTCTGTTTTTACTGAAGCGACTACACTTTTTAAAGTTTAAAGTACATTCCACTTGGCTTTTTAACGATTTCTTCACCAAGATCTCCATTCTATCCCCCTTGTTACTCCTCCAGTTCCCTTCTATTTTCTAAGGATGTTAGAAACATTCACTACACTCTTTGCCAAGCACAGTAGCTGTTGATCCCGTGGCTGGCTTCTGTCCTTTATTCTTTCTTTTTTAACTGTGGATCATGCCCTGTGCCTCTCTCTGGTGATCAGAACTCAATACTGACCTCTGTGGCTGTTCTCTAGAGACCCTGGGTTCTAGGATCTTCCCCAGCTGCCAGGACAACAGGCAATTGGTCATGAAGTAGTCACCATGAGCTTGGCTTCACAGTTTGCCAGGTTATTATCCATGGAAGTCTAAAGTGTTTCAAACTCTTTCACTTGGCCACACTTGACTGTTGTCCTATGTCCCATGTGTGTCTTTGCAGGCTGGTAGTAGCACAGAAGACTTAGCAGCCACACATGATCCTACCTTCAAGGGCTTTCTGGCTTTTCTAACTGGCTCTGTCAGCCTTAACATGCAACCTGGCAAGCTCTAGAGCCCGACAATGGCCTCCATTCAACCTCCAGTTTCCATGCATCAACATCAACTCCCAGCCAGACTTGGTTGGTCTTCCTTTGGTCTGGAAAGCTTCATCCTGAGCCACAGCCTCAGAAGGGACCTCATGAAAACTCCCAGTGCTTCAGGATCTCTGCTGTCTCTGTATCTCCTCGAATTGCAGCCTTCTGTACCAGAGAAAAGAGATTGTCCTCCCCTATATGCAGCATATAGGGCACAGCTTAGTTCATGAGCTGTCTTTCAGTGACCATGTGTAGGATATGGCCGTCCCCTGCTGTAGCAAGGTGGCTTCCCATAACTTGTCATTGTTCTCTGCAGCTAGAGGGTATATGTGGCACGTTCTCCAGCAGAGCAGTTACTTGTTGCTGCTCATCCTCACCTACCAACACATATGCAGTGAGAGTCCACAACATTCTTGGCACTGGGAACACAGAGCAGTACAAGCACTGAGATCTTCCAACTCATGAAGTTCACAGTCTAGGACAAAGGAAATGCTGAACAAACATAGAAATAAAGCTGTGGCTAGCACTGTAGTGGACATAGCTTGTTGAAAGCAGAGGACAGTGAGCACTGGTGCCAGGGAGAAGGCACTTCAGACAGGTGACTTGGCAAGTGAGAAAGCCGGATCTGAAACCACTGCACATCGAAAGGGGTGAGGAGACCTCTGTGGCAGGTGTGCAGCAGTCTGGAAGAGAAGGCTCTGGGTGGGAGGGAGCGTCTAGAGTGAAAACCAGATGTGGCTGGGCAGGTGACAGAGGCCTGCTCATTCCACCCTTGAAAAAAAGGTCTAGACCACAGTGTCTCCAGCACCATGGAGTCTGGAAACCCATATTGCTCAACTTGGGTGCCAAAAGCCTAGTTTGTGTGCATCTGTTCTGAATGAGCCTCCCCAAGAACCAGAGTAAATAAACTTTTCAGAGCATGACTCCAGGCCTTCCAAGAATCCATGCTCTGTGGGCTTGGGCTGGATCCCCCCGCCCTTCTAATCCAGATGAGGAAATCCTGCCTGCTACCTCCCTTCACACTAGGAGTCTGTCCTTGTGCTCTGACAAGACTCAGTTCTTTGCGGCTTAGTTTCACATAGCTATGTGGCTATGTTTGGTTTTCTTGGGGGAGGGGTTAAAGCTCTAGAGTGCAGTAGGCTTGCCCAGTTCTCAGAAAGAGTTGCTGTTATGGATTAAAAACTATCCAAAGGGAAGAGGGCAGACCACAGGATAGCATGTACCGGCTGCCAGGTACAGCCTGCCCTGTTCATTCATTTTCCTACTAAATCTTTATGTACTAAGAAATGTCTATTCGAGCATGTCTCTATGGTGGAGCATATTTATTGCCTGTGTGTGTGAGGTTCTTGGGTTTGGGGGCGGGGTCTGAGAGAGTGATTTATCCTAGGTTTCACTCTGTAATTTGAGCTCGAACAGTTTAAATTATTGAAGGAAAGGTTTCAAATACAGTTTCTGTACCTCGTATTTTGGTCAGTCCCTCACATGATCCCTAATTGCTTATATCCAGGTCCTCAAAATGGGAAAAGTTTGCCCAATATAAACAAATCTTGATTGTGATAGCCAATTTCAGCCTCAATTAACCGGTGATTAAAATATGCTCTCTTAGGCAGGAAGTAATTAATATTCACACTCATGTCATACCATTTGGAACTCCCTTAAAAGGAGCCATGGGAATCAGAATTTTAAAAGAGATTCTACTGCAGCACAGGCATGCATTTTTAGTGTATAAGATTCCAGAGGGATACATAGCTGCACACACTAGATGCAGCTAAACGCCCATCACCATGTGTAGATATAACCTAGCTGCTTGATGTCACATCACATACGTTTTATTCAGCCAAATTACTGAAAATAAAATGTATAGTGTGATATACTGCAGCCATATATTGTGTGCAGTTTGTATATAAAAAAGAAAGAATGATTAAAAGTCGATGAGAGTGTTTATAAATCTTGATTGCTTCATAATTTTAACTTTGAGCAACATTTTTATCATAATTATAGGCTTTCTTAAAGCATTTATGCAGATTGTTGTTGCTCAAAAGGGGGTTTATTCCATTTTGGTGTAAACTACACTTTTTTTTCTTTATGAAATCACTCTTTGGGTTCCTAATACCCAGTACTCTACCAGAGCTGTAGAATCGAGTAACAGGAGGCGTTTGTCCCCACGGTGTGTGTTGTCCCTTAGTGCCCTGGCCATTTATTGCCTATGGACAATAGATGAAGCAGTTCCTATAGTGACCAACACTTGACATGTGGAGTACTCCTGACCCCTCTGCCCCACACTTTGTCCCTGTGAGGCTAGTGTACTTCTGCACCCAGTTCACAGATTAAGAAACTGAGTCCTGGAGGCTTAACCAATGACAGAATAGCTCTTTGAACATTTGACCTGGAAAGTGGACCTTGCAAAATTGAAGTCCCAAAGAGGTGATGTAATCTACGCAGTATTGTGTCAAGATATCTACTATTGCTGAACCCAATAGACACAGGCCGACAAAGATTCAAGTTAAATCATTCAGAGCCCTCAACAGCTCATAGATTTAATGCTGGGGCTCGAGGGGAGCAAGATTTTTCCCTCTGAGAATTTTCATTTTTTCCACTTGGGCCATTGATCTATGAAAAGGGAGTAAAGAAAAGACATCACCAGAAACAAAATGCAGAACTGTGTGAAGAGGAAGCACAAAGGGGAACTGTCCCAGAGAAATACCTAGTAGATGCCGCCAAACCCACCTACAGATCTCTCCACATTCTCTAAGGACCAAGACTGATCTTGTCCTTCGTTCCCCCATTTCATCCCAAGGCCAAGGACAATGCCTGGTAC
>JADRCH010000044.1:5996038-6039560 GCA_019843965.1 Rhynchomys soricoides | reverse complement strand
ATGGATGGATGGATGAGTGGGTGTGTGGGTGGATGAATGGGTGGATGGATATCTGAAACAAAAAGAACAAAAACTAAACAAAGGGTTTCTGTAAATAAAATATAACATGGATCCTTTGTGTAAATTCATATAATGAAATAAGCCTTTATCAATAAGATCAGTATAAACCTTAATATACAATCACTCTTATTTCAAACAGATAAATGAAAAGACAATTTGAATACAAGAACATCTATAACCAGGTGCCCTACTGTCACCATTGTGACCATGGATGACATGTTTAAGAAGTCCCCAAGAATGGTTGGAGTGCTCGTTGAGATGTAAAGACTAGCCAAAGCATTTAGTCACTGCAGGCAAACACTGTCCATGGGTGGAGAAAGTCTAGGTACTTCATCGTCATGGGATCTCCATAGAGAACCTAGGGGATCCTGCTTTGACCTTCTTCATTGTTTCCTAGAACTGAGATCTAAAGACCAGGGTGTGAGCACATGAGCATAGGAGAGGCTCTGTGAGCAAAAGGCCTGGTTCTTTGCATCAAATAAGCCCCTTTGTTTCTAGCAACATTTCTGCAGTGTGGGATCTCAGATTTAGAATTAGGAAATGAAAGACTAGAGAGGTTGAAGCCAGCTACTCTCATGCAGCATGGAACACAGTTGGGCTCTGGCACAGATTATCTTCTGGGTGTCCACCATTTCTTCATTTTTGAGCAAATGCGTCCATACCTGTGGGGTGTCAAGGTTTGGTCTTTTATTATGTACTGTAATGCCAACTACTGGCCCCCACGGATGAGAGAATCTACAGGGAGACCCAAGTAATGCTATGTGACCTTGTACCCCAAGTTATCACTGATTGGTGAATAAAGATGCCTACAGCCTATAGCTGGGCAAAATTGGGATAAGTGGGACTTGGGGTTCCCAGGCTTGGCATCCAAGGAGAGGGAGAAGAAAGGGAGAAGGGAGAGAGAAGGAAGACCCCATTAGTTAGGTAAGTCATGAGAGCGAAGCTGTGAAGGCTGGCTAACTGAAGAGCAGCCCAGATGGGAAATAGCAAGTTCTAATTTGGGGTTATTAATGGGGAAGTAGATTCTAGTAGCTTATAGGGTAGAGGCCTGCCCAGCTCCAGTGCCAACTAAGGTTTATATAAAAATAAAAGTTGTGTGTCTTTTATTTGGGAACTGAATGATCAAAGGTGGCGTAGACGCCCCCGATTGAGATTAAATATTTTCTACAACAGTGGGGTTTCCACCTCTGTTCCAGGTGAGCCTATTCTGTGACTTCCTTCCAGAGATTAAGAAAAGTATGGAAGGCTGGTCAAGGCTTTCTCACACCTCTGTCAAGTCACCTGGCGAAGTCAATATGCGTTAGAAATGTCACATGGCTGTTTGAACTTTCAAATGAGTTTATGTTGATTATAAGTGAATAGCGCAGGTGAGATGGCTCAATGGGTAAAGCGCTTGCCACCAAGCCCAACAACCTGAGTTCAAGCTCTTGGACCCACAAAATAGAAGGAAAAACCCTGCCTCCGACTAGGTGTCCTCTGATTCACTGTAGTGTGAATGTGCCACAAATAATTAATTAGCTAATAATTGAACCAGATATAATGAATGGCAAATGCTGTAATCCCAGCACTTGGGAGGAAGAGGCAGGAAATCAGGAGTTCAAGATTACCTTTGGTTGCATAGAGAGTTTAAGACTGTCTTGGGTAACATGAGAGCCTGCCTCCAAAAGAAATTCAATCACAATTGAATATCACAATTGTATATCAAAAATATTGTTGACAGTGTGCTGTGCTATTTATATCATATTGCACATCATATGCCTGTATCTAAGAACTCATCCTGCAAACAACGGGGGCTGAAGCTCTTCACCACCAAACGCTTGCCCTTTGGTGTGCCCTTTGGTGAGATCTTCCCATAGTGAAAGCTTTGCTTCTAGATTCAAGAACTGGAAGAAGGTGCAGTGCCAGCCCTGTTCAGCTGAGGTAAAGAATGTTTTAATGTATCAGTTTCGTTCCTATTCAGTCTTTGGGTTTGGGTTTGGTTGCACCTTGTTTACTATGTGGGTTAAGAACTGAGAAAGCAGGAACAGGAAGAAGCTGTCCTGTATCCAGTTAAACATGAAGACATAGCCAGGAAGTGGTGGCACATGGCTTTAATCCCAACAGCAGGTAGATCCTGGAGTTGGAAACCATACACAGAAAGAAAGAGGGGAAGAGGGAAGGAAAGAGGGGAAGGGGAGAGAGAGTCATTGAAGTAGTCCTGGTCATCTCCAAGGATGACATCCTTCATCTTTCCTGAGTCATCTATAGCCTTCAAGCCTCTGGTCTCGGGGTGCTACCCCTCCTGGGTTTGCTGGCCCTGAACCCCACAGTTTAACCTGGAACCCTGTAGTTCTTACCAATGTCTTTACTGCACATCCAGGGACATTGAGCAGGAGTTACTGTCCCCTCCTCCTGAAGACTTGCATCCTTTGTGTAGAAGTGTGTCTAATGAAGACCTGCTCCTGTCCAGTGCTGCCTCGTGGCAGGCTCAGATGTTCTCTGCACTGATCAGGGATACCTGCTGAAGGGCCTCTGCCCTGTTTCAACTCTCCGTCCAGGAAGGCAATGCACTGTGGGAGACTAAGATTAAGAACTCAGGCAGAGGGCTGGAAAGATGGCTCAGTGGTTAAGAACACCAACTGCTCTTCCAGAGGTCCTGAGTTCAATTCCTAGCAACCACATGGTGGCTCACAACCATCTGTAATGGGATCTGATGTCCTCTTCTGGTGTCTGAAGACAGCGACAGTGTAATCACATACATTAAATAAGCAACTTTTTTTTAAAAAAAGAACTCAGGCAGAAGGTGAAAATATGTATCATGGGTATATTCAGAATTAATTAATCCTGCAGGCCTATGGAAACTGTCTTTTAAAATCTTATAGATCAGCCAGGTGTGATGGTGCACACCTTTGATCTCAGCACTTGGGTGGCAGAGACAGGCAGATCTCTGATTTTTGAGGTCAGCCTGAGCTACAGAGTGAGTTCTAGGATAGCTAAGACTACACAGAGAAACTCTGCTGCTTTTTCCCCCAATTAAAATGTCATTAAAGTCAATGGCACAGAAATGCTAGGAACACTGGCCACTGTAATAGTCACTCTGTATGTCTGGGGGTGGGGGTGGGGTGAGCCATGTTTTTACTGCACTCCCTTAAAGAAACCACCAATTGTGTCAACTGTGTGCCCTCCATCTAGCACAAGAAAAAATAGGTCTCAAGCTGATCTGAGAGTCAGAAGGTTGCAGTGGCAGAGCTGGTCGCTATTATGGCATAGATGCTGGCTAGAAGGCCAGAACACCTCCCACACTGCAGCAGAAAGACCAATTTTCTGGAGGGAAGCCCTGAGAACTTCTAAATCTTCTTAGGCCGAATTTTGTGGTATAATCCAAAATTTTTATTCCCACCTTGTAAGTTCATGTGTAAATTCAAAGATGATGATGATGATGATGAGGAGGAGGAGGAGGAGGAGGAGGAGGAGGAGAAGGAGGAGGGTGGTGAGAAGGAAGAGGAGAAGGAAGAGGAAAAAGAGGAGGACTAGGAGGAGGGGAGGAGGAGGAAGAAGAAGAAGAGGACGAAGAGGAGCTGATGGGACAAGTCGACAAAGGAAAGAACAGTGTCTGCCAAGGTGGCTGGCATCCAGGGTACCAGCCAGACTTCACCAGGACAAGACAGACTCAGACAGATATTTCAGGAGGAGCAAAGCTCTGCGATTCAGATTCTTACTGCTGAGAAATCCTCTCCTGGTAGAGGAGAGAGAGAGTAGACACATTCACCTAGTGAAGTCGCCAGTGGAGAAATACAAAAGCCACTGGGTTCCCCTCCAGCTGCAAAAAACAACAACAACAAAAAAAAAACATAACCCCACTTAAAACCACCAGCCCCTGTGTCTGACTGGCTATTCAGATCTTCAGAGGAAGACCCTGCTTGTGTACTGGGAACGGAAGACCAGCCTCTGGAACCCTGAACAAAGATGTTCTTTTGAGTCTCGACCTAGAATCCAGAACCTAGCGTCTTTTGGTCCCTTCACTCTTCCCACAGCAATGGACAAAGCCCAGTCTGTGTCAGACTCCCAACTCTGGCCAGGAAAAACAAAACCTAAGGCTCTGCACTAGGCTCCGGGCCTCCTTGACTCTGGCCTCCACACAGCCAGGCTTAGGGTAGGGTCTGCCTCAACCACAGACCTTTTTGTGGTTTCTGCGGGCTCAATCTGTCTCCTCCAGCCAAGAAAGGCTAGAGTAGTGGCCAAGGAAAGCGCGTGGGCGCCAAACTCTTTGCAATGTCCGGGATCGGCAAAGAGTACGGTCTACAAAAACAGAGCTGCAGACGGCATAGAGGAGTCGAGAGAGACATTACATCCGCCCACGCCCATGCCCTGCAAAATTGGTTGACCCCAAGCTTCTTCCCAACCTGTACCAGAGAGACATGTCCTGGTTTGGACAGACTCCCAAGGTTGGGTGTCCAGCACCTAGAGCCAGGCTTTGACTTGTAGAATCTTGCACCTCCCTATACTGAGGACCCGTGTGCACACCAGCTCCCTGCGATGCGGGTTAAACTCCACTTCACAACCCCCATTGATACGGGTTTGACATCTGTTTGCCAGAGTGTTTTGCACTTAGGCTAACACCCACTATTAAATGACAAAACTGTGACAGCCTGTCAAAGCCAGCTGACTGGCAGCTGCTCCGCTCACAAAAACCATTCAAATATTTGCAGGTTCTGAGTCTTTATACACTGTTGTACCCAATCTTTCAGTGATTTAACATGTAAAATATAAGTCAAAGTTTTAAATCTCGATTCCAAAATGTTTCCATTTTCCATACAAAAGGAAAGCGCTTCCCGGTGTCTGCTGGAACGAATCCAACTCCCAAGTCTCCTCGTTTCCTACCCCCAGATTCCTGCACAAACCCGGGTTTTAAAAAAAACACCCAAGGCCAAATTCCTTCTTCTAGGTGTTGTCGACATTTGGAATAACTGAGCTAAATTATTTAAAACTCTAAGGGAATGTGGTTTCTCAGAAGTAGATTAAAAAAACAAAAACAAACAAATAAACAAAACCCTGAAAATGAGTCACCAAGGACTTCCACCCGTGTTATTCTTCCTCTCTGTCAGATCAATGTGTCTTTGGGGGAAAAGCCTTGCAACTAGGGAAAGTACTCCTCGGCAGCTTCAGCGATTCCCAGCACACTAAATCCTGTATTGTACGTCGAAAATTGCTCAGTCCGATTAAGAAATAATTTGCAAATGACAAAGTGCTTGCCTAGATTAAGATCCATGGAGGGAAAATCATGTGGGGTTTTATCTCTAAGGTTAGAGCCAGACACGGATCTGCTGAAAACCTGCAGCTGCGGGGGGAGGCGACGCATACGGTTGTCCACAAGAGAGCTCCAGATAAGTACACACTGCCAGCACCCTGACCGGGTGAGCAAACGCTTAGTACTGTCACGTGTGCTGTGTTTGTATTTGTGTGTGTGTGTGTGTGTGTGTGTGTGTGTGTATGTATGTATGTATGTATTAGTGGTCGTCTTTCCTTAAGTTGTGAGTGAATTGCAAATCCTTTGGGCGTTATCATCCCATTTAAGAAAAGAAAGAAAAAGAAAGAAAAAAGAAAAGTTTGCTTCTGTAACATTTCCTAGGTGTTGCAGGAGGTTTAGGCCTCTAGTCCAAAGTGCTGACCTCTTCGTACAGTTAGGGACCAAAGGGGAGAGGGAGACCGGGAAACCAGGAGAAACTAAAAGTCAGACTTAGCGGCTGCAGCCGGGCGCCTTCTCCAGGTTCTCTCCAGCGCTACGCCCCGGAGCCGCGCGCCCTGCTTCGAGGTGAGCTAGTCGGCAGCTCCAACCTTGCAGCACAGGCCGGGGACAGGAACCCGCCAAAGGAGAAAATTACAGAGTGTTGGGAGGGTCCCTGCTGCAGACCGGCTGGCCACGCAGTGGCTACTGTCCCTGAGAGCCCCGCCCCGCCCCCTCTCGCTGTGCGCACCAGGACAGACCCCTGTCTGGGCGACTTTTTTTTTTTCTGTTTTCTTTTTTCTTTTTCTGTTTTCTTTTCTTTCTTTTTCTTCTTCTTCTCTCTTTTAACCTGGAGAGCTTTGTGTTCACTCACTAATCCTTAGACATTGTCTTTCGTTCTGTTGCTGCCCTTGGTAGAGGGAGCACTGGAGGGGGTGGGGTTGAGGAGCGCATCGTAGGGGGGGGACATGCCCTCGCTGCTCTGGGGGAGGCCTGGCGCGGCGCCCACGTCCAAGGTGTCCCCTCGGCGAGACAACAAAGCTCCAGCCGAGAGCAGAGCCGAAAAAACCCACTGCGAGGACGCGGTGGGGGCGGAGGGGGCGCGCCGTTCAGATCCAGCGCAATGACCGCGCTGACTCAGGAGTGCGGGCGGGGGCGTCCCCCCTGCAAGAGGTAGGGAAAGCCGGAAAGCCGTTCCAGGTGAAAGTCGCGGCCCGTGGGATGCCACAAGTGACTGCTGATGGGGAGGGGGGGTGCGATCGCCTCTGGGGGGAGGGTGCGGGATCCTACGGTCCTAGGGTCCCGAACCTCTGCAGTCGGGCCAGCGGGAGGGGCGGTGGGCGCGGGCGAATGGGGAGCGGCGGGGACCCGGCTGGGGAGCGGCTAGAGGAGGGCGAGCATCGGCTCCACCTCCCCGCTCGGCTCGGCGTCCCAGCTGCTCGCGAAGCAACGGCTCCCTTCTATTCACTGCCGAGCAGGAACAAAAACGCGGCTATTTATTAGAATACTTGTTTGGTATTGTTCAGTGCCACACAAAAGGCGCTTCATTATGTGGCGGGATCCCCCTTTTCCAGAGAGAAACAATAACCTGAAATTGTCTTGCGAGTCTTTTCTATCAATAATAAATTTCATTTTCTTGTCTCTCTCGCCTGCAGTGTGTGCGTCTGCGAGTGTGTGTGCCGAGCGAGGAGCAAGGAGCTTGTGCGAGCGAGTGTACGAGCGGGGGTGCGCGTGTGAGTGTGCGTGCGCGTGGCGCGGGCGCCGTCGCTGCTAGGAGCCTGGCCGGGCCGGGGTCCGCGGGCTTCAGCGCGTGCGCTCGGCCTGCGGGGAGCCCAGGTCCCACTCGGCGGGCAACCAGACAGGGCTGCGAAGGTGCAGGCCAGCCAAGCGCCGCGGACCCGGCGGGCTGCAGGAAGAACTAACTGTAAGTGTGTCTCAAACTCGCGCGGGGGCTTCACCGGCCGATCAGGGATTGGTGGCGGGAGAGGCGCGGGGATGGCCGCGGGTCTCCGTCGGTACTTTCCGGGAGGATGTGCAGGGTGCTCGCAACCTTCTGGCCTCTATGGAGAGCAGCCCGGTAAGGGGGTGACCTTCGCGAGCGGTCTCGCGGGTCCATTGGTCATTTTCTTGTCTGTAAGTTCACTCCTCCCCGGGTTCTCAGCCTTTTGGATTGGCCACCTAGACTAATGCCATGTCTAGGTGGGTCGCCTTAGAGACGGAGGTGAAGAGAGGTCGAGCCAGTGGCTAGAAGGGTAAGATTTAGTGGGGGTGGTACCCCTTCAGGTCGCCTGCCTCCGCCCCGCCCCCGGTCAGACTGCGGGCTCTTTGCCACCACTCGAGGTAGCGTTGAGAACTAAACCCACGGGTTGAAATTAACTTCAAAAATTAACATGTTGAAGCGTGTGCCACTTAGTGAGAGATGTTTTGGGCAAAGAATCAATTTAACTTTGACTGACCGACGGACTTGACTGTATTAATTCTGCTACCAAAAAAAAAAAAAAAAAAGCAATCATCCGGGAGCCCTCGACACGCAGAGTGCCTTTGGACCGGGTGCCTGCCCAGCAGCTGCACTGGCGCGGTGGAGGTCGCGCGCCGGCGAGAGGGGGACTCCCGGAGTCCGATCTTGAGTACTGCACGCCTAAGGGGCCCGCCCTAAGTAGGGATGACCCTGGCATAGAGGCCCAGCCTAGGTGGTGGCATCCTCCCTTGTCAAGCGCACCATTCAGGGGTTTTTGGTTAAACTTGTTGTGCACACTCAGAAGTCTCTAGGCCATCGTTGACCACCCTCATCTGTCGCCTCTTTTACCTGGTAGCAGGCAGACACAAATAGTCAGCGACTTTCAGAGGTGAAATGGATTTTCCGCATGGCCTGGAGTCGATGAGCAAGGCGGACAGACACAGCAGCATCGACCTAGGCAGGGACCAGACAGGCCGCCTCCACTGGCAGGAAACAGGTGTTTGAAGGCGATAGAAGCCTCCAGTCAATTAACCCATTAAAAGCCGGCGTTCTGCCATTGATTCCCTGCAGTGCGAAGGGGGCCCGGCTTTCTGGATGCTTTGTGAAAAGCCGGGATTGGAAGGGAGCTGCATTCATCGCACCCCAGTAGGTTCAGGGGAAACCCAGGAACATTCGCCTCCTCCGTGGCTTGGACTGAAGCTTTTCCCTCCCGCAGGAGCTGGAGAGAAGAGTCCTGCTTGGTCCACAGTAGTCTTATCTCCGGCAGTTTGGCGGGTGGGTGTCGCTGCTAGGAAACACCCTCACTGGCCACAAACACCCTCACTGGCCACAGGCCCAGTAGAGCTGGGGTGTGAATACTGACTGTGGTCAAGTTCAGGATCCTCCGGAAAGAGGAAAGAGAATTGTCCCTCTCTTGGGCTCTGCCAGGTTTCCTTGCCTAGGAGTTTTAGGGCAGAGCAAGGTAGGCCGTGTGGCGCTACCTGAACAAGGATTCCCACGGGAGATGTTTGGGTACTCAGTGAAGTTGAACAGAAAGTCACCAGGTGGCTTCCTATTGGGCCCTACTAAAGAGATTGAGCCAAATGCCTGGGAGTGAGAGACCGAGGAAGCGGCTGGGGTGGAGGGAAGTGGTCTCTCAGGAGAAACCCTCAGGTGGTCTGCGGGAGTTTCCCGTCTCACTCGCCTCCTCCAGCAATGAGCCCAACCCTGCAGTTGGTCTGGAGAAAGAGAACACTCCATATGGCTGACCTGAATCCCAGGGAAGGTGGGATGAGCTGTGTCCAAAAAGAGATATGCCTGGGTATTCAGAGTTATGCGCGAAATTTTAGATACCTGGAAGACTAAACAGACGGGGTTCAAACACCCCCCTCCTGCTGCCTGCTAGGATTCTTTGTCCTTCTGAAACCCGGAGTCAGTGTCTGATCAAGAAGTAGATGACCCTGAGGTAGAGATAAGGCATTTTTAGGGTACAGTAAGGGGTGCTGATCCTAGCCCTTGGCCAATTTTATAGAAATATGCCTCTTTTCCCCTTCACTCCTGAGTTAGTACTCAAAGGCTACCGGAAAGCCCACCTCTTGTTTATCTATCTATCCATCTATGTTTATCTCCATCTCTATCTCTCTGTCTCTGTCTCTCTCCATTTGTGTGTCTCTGTGTGTGTCTTTCTCTGTGTGTCCCTCTTGTCTTCTCTCTTTTCCATTCCTCTCCTCTCTTCTCCTCTCCCCTCCGCCCTCTTTCTCTGGACCTCCTTCCCAAAAATGTCCTGAAGGGCATCTGAGCCCTGGAAGGTGGCTGTGATCCTTCTCAACCCTCTCTAGCCAGAGTGTGCTGCTCCCAAAGGCTCCTGTGCACAAGCAGTCATCAACAGGCCTCGCTCCCCAGGGAAATCTGATTTCTGCTGCTGGACCAGCTGCTTTGTATCTCTGCAAAGGGGAAGATGAATGGCGTTCAGATGGGGCCAAGGAGTCCTCCATTAGCCCCTCATAGAACAGGAAAGCCCTTCCCACAGCCTGGAGATATTCGAGGACCTACTTTTCCCGTTAGCTACTTTCTGAAGTAAAGCAAGGCACATGACTGAAAGGGCTTGAAATTGTGTCAGAGTGATGTTTTAATCTCATTGAAAAGTGTATTAAAGGACAAGATGTGATTTATGTGGGCCGCTCTGATGAAAGGCGAGATTGGAGTGGATGGGTTTTCACTCGCGTGAACCTCCTGCCATGTTTATATTGCAGCCTGTGTAGCTAATCTAATTTGCAATAACTGGGATGGCCTGTAAGGAGAAAAAAAAAAAAAAAAAGCATCCCTAGCTTCACTTTATTCCTCTTCATATAGAAATTCCTCCTGACTTGTCTCCTCTTGTGAGCGATGCCTTTTCTATTTGGGGGCTAATGAATGAGAATGTGAGAGAGGGCGGCGCTCCAAGTGTGGCTTCATGGACACCTTTGGGCCCAAAGGGCCATGGTACAGAGCTGCAACATTGTCTCAGGCAGAATGGAAAGGCTACCATTAGCACCCCTAGTATGTCCCAGCTCACCTTGCCCTCCACTCTCCAGGCGGCAGGGGCTGCAGGCTTGTCTGCTTAGCCTAAGAGTTTTGCTGTTAAGGGTTTCTTTGGGAATGTCCCTTAATCAGAAACTTTCTATTCTCCCAGGTTTACCCTCTGCAAATTTTGCTTTGAGCAGTTGTGAAGCTCAACTGTTCAGAAAAGTTTGATCTTGTGAATAAGCTTTGCATGGTCTTAGGGGAAAGCCCAAGACCCCTCCCCTGGGAGGAGATCCTTATGATCGCTTCTAACTTAACCAGCATTCTTTATCAGGAAGACACAACATGCATTGGAAAATTACAACTTTTGCACAATGTAAAAAAGGTGTATTCAAACTGTTAATTACGGGGGGTTGAGTAAATGAAACTTTCACAGTGACCCATTTAATTTTGCAGTAATTGCTGACAAAATAAGACACGGATGAATCACAATACAGTATATTTATCTTCAAGGAGAATATTGTGCTGATGTAGTTAAGCCAAAGACTAAGAGAAAAAATTAAGAACGGCGGCAAAAAATTTTAAAGTACATAAAAATCTCACCCTGAAAACATCTGGGTTAAAACTGCAGAAAGCGCAGCTTCCGTGGCGTTTCTGAAAAGCGCAACCAAATTACAGAGATGACTGTGTCTCTTCTCAGAAACCGAGGCTCACAGTGAGCCCTCTCCTCCGGCAGGGTCAGAGTCTGACTTCCAGGCTTGAGCACAAATTTTGAGTGTATAGGGGATCTAGAGGCAAAAGAATGTAGGAAAGACGATTCCAGCCCAAGCAGAAAGCGGCATCTGTCAGATGCCCGGTAGAGCCCGATGGCAAGCTGACCCTGAAACAGCGTCTCTAGCCCAGGCCCTACTTGGCAGAGAGAATGGACAGCGAGAGGAGGGGTCACTCGTGCCCCTGGCACAATTTGCTTCTCAGGCAAGTGCAAACGGATTTTTGCCTCCCCGTTCTTTTGAAGGAAGGGAAGCGGGCCCACACCCTCTAATTGTCAATAAGGCCAAGAAATGGCTCAGCCAAGGGCTGGAGGGGGGGCAAGACATTGGGGCACAAGCCTGGGCACCCACTAGAGCTGCCCTTTTTCGATCGATCGGCATGGACACCAGAGTGCGGCCAGTCTCCGGTGCCACCAGCACCGGCGCACCCTGAGTACTCGCAGAGGGTAAAACTGCTCTCTGCCGAGTGTGAATGCCAGGGGCGCTGTGGACGCCCAGCCGGCACCCGAGATGGGTGAGAGCCCAGTCAGCGTTAGCCTTTTCAAAGGCCACCGGATGGAAAGGCTGCTGGGGGCTCAGCCCTCCTGCAGGCATGGGTTGGGGCCGAGTAAATAGATTCGGAACCTGGTGCCCAGGTGTACCCGCAAAGTAGGCCTGCTGAAATTCTTGTCAGAAAATTTCACGCGGCAGAAGCGGGCGCTCGGTTTCAAACCTGCGAGGCCTGGCACCCGGCGGCGGCAAAGCCCCGCTGGCATCTCAGTCGCCTCTTTCCCTAGTACCGCAGCTCCAGGGGAGAGAGGGCTCGATGCCCCCTTGGGTTCCAGGCTTTCCTCCTCTCTTTCATTCATAAACCTGGTGGCTACAGACGCAGCCTGAATATTGACGTCTCTCCCCCGACTGCTCCGCCGTTAACCCAATTACAGAATTCATCAAGAACTGGGTTGAATTATCTCTTTCCATACAGTATCAGCATTAGCCTAATTAAAAGCTATAATGTCTGATATAATGATTAAATCGTTAGCTCTGCTGTAGGGAAGCAATATTTTGTTTTCCCTTCAATTAGAAGCTGATTGAGGTTTTCAGAGCAGGTCAGCTGTGAAATTTGAATTATATGTGTGAGTACTGCTCACAGGGTGAGCCCCTACTCGAAGCTCCCAGAGATTCTCCGAATGCTTCCACCCAGAGAGCCGGGAGGCGGCACGCACACATAGTGCGGCTCTGGTTTGTGTGTGCCGGTCGCCACCAGGACGGCTGGAACCGGAGCCTGACAGCCTAGACGAGAGGACTTTCTTTTCCCACAGGCGCTGTTACATGCGGCCCCCTAAACTCAGAGGAATTTTCGCTTTCAAGCTGAGAGCGGCTTAGGAGAGATGGGTTCTGAAGGATGCTGGTAAAGACACTGATCGGCCAACGTTCCTTATTTGCGAGTGGTTCTCTTCCTTCGTCCCTACTCCCGACTTTCCCCCTTTATCCTTTTTGTTTCTTTCCCCATTTAAACAAACCGGCAACAACGAACCAACCACACAGCTTTGAATTGGGCTTCTTTTGGTGTTTGGGAAGACCCTTCCCCAAGTTAGCCCAGGCTGGGCCCCAGGAGATCGGCTAAGAAAGCTTGGAGAAGACCCAGGAGAAAAGATGCCCCCTTAGACACCGGGGTCAGAGGCGCGCGCTTAACAGCAAACACCAAACTGCCGGCCACCAACCCTCCAGTGAAGCTGTGGTGGCAGTAGTTGGGCGAGGGGCGCCTCCGCCACACAGGTGACAACACGAGGTGACTCCGCGAGGACAGAGAGGGTGGTGGCGGCCAGCAGACGGCGATCGCGGCCCGTGCCGCTGCAGGGTCCGCACTGACAGGCCTAGGGTCTTCGGGCCCAGTGCGCAGCCCTCCACTCCCTGCAGCAGGTCCCGGGACCAGGAATCTTAAGCCTCCAGGTCCGCCCCTCTCGGATGCGCTCTGCTTCCATTTCTCCCTGAATCTGCGCCTCCTGTTGGCCGAGGTGACCTCAGAGACCTCTTCCGACGTTCTTTATCTCTCCTGAGTTTTCTTTGCCGCTTCCTCCTCCTGCTGCTAAACTTTCTCCCTGCACAGTCCCGCCTTAAACTGCCGGTTCACTAAAGATCTTTCTTCAACTATTCCTTCAGCCCTTTGAGGGTACATCAGAGGCTGGAAGTCTTTGCCCCGGGGAGCTCCCAGGAGGCACCTCCATGTGTCCTCCATCCTCCAAGTGCTCCACCAGCCTTTAGAGAATCTTGTTCTGAGCATGGCCAGGAGATTGTCATAAGGGCAGAAAATCTGAACCCCATATGAAATAATTTCTAGTCTTGCATGGTCCTTAAGAACCTCAATGTACCCAACTTATTCGGAGCCTGAGAGACTAATACTGAGCTTAAAAAACACATATGGATGTATCAGAACCACATATGGATGTATTAAAGAGAGGGACAAGGGATTCTGTCCACAGGGGACCTCTCTGTCTCACGGGCACAAAGGTGTGTGTAAAGGATCGAAAGTACTGGTTATTCTATGTCAGGGGTTCATGTTGAAAGTCTTTAAAACCCAAGACTTGGTTTATTGGAAAGTCAAGACTTTTGTGCAAGAGTTTAGACACATAATTTCATATATATAGGCCTTCATAATTTATCTATGAGCACTTACATATACAAGCACACATGCCTGCACACATAATCATTTCCTCTAGCAATGAGCTGACTTGAATTTTCAAAGGTTTATAACCATAGGCTGGATAAAAACTTAACCACTTTGTAAAATCCATCTTTGGCATTCTGAGCAATGGCCCAGTGAGATTTCTGAGTTGCTGAGAGAACAAAGATTGGTCAGTCAACAGTGAAACTAATCCTTTGCCTTGGGTTCTGAACTTTTTCTGGTTTTACTTGGACACAGTACAGTTTTCAAATCCTAACGGCTATGGTTTTTAGGAAGGCATTAGGCTGAAAGACAGATGGGGAGGATCTGGGAAGCAGGCGGGAGTGCTCAGCAAACTGGTTGTAGACTGTTCCTCTGAGTGTGTGTGTGTGTGTGTGTGTGTGTGTGTGTGTGTGTGTGAAGAGCCACTGGGGAAGTGAGCATAGAAGGAATGAGATATGGAGGGAGCCTCCAGAAGTTGGCACTGACAGGACTCACTGCTCATACCAGGATGGAAGGCACAAGGAGGTCTGGCACACCATGCTCACCACTGTTTAGTTGGCACAGACTGCAACCACCAATCTTCTGTCCCTTGGCAACAGGTAACACCTGCATCTCTGATTTCATACTTCTGCAGATGGGCACCCATAGGGTTTGCACCGGCTTGGACTTGCTTCTGCAGAGAAGTTCCCAGAATGACAAGCACCAACATGGCAGTGTGCAATGTGCCATTTAGATGTTCTGGAAAACAAGAGTAGCATCCTATTTGGAAACAATGTTCAGCGCCTATGGTAGGAAGAAACGAGACCATTTCAAAGTCATCTATCCAAGTTTCCTAAAGCATAAAGCATTCCTGCAAAGCTCACTGGAGTGCGTGGTGTTTATAAAATAAATTGCCCTATTGATATGGAAAATAATGTGCCAAGCTTGATTTATACAAAGTGTTTTCAGGGGGTCTTTGGCTATTTAGTTTAAAATCTAAATTGAAAAGCACAGGAAAGAAATCTTTCAATTGCTAAGTGGATAATATAGTTTATAATTTGTAAACCGTTTCCTTTATTTCAGTCTTGCTCACTTCCCTAACACAGTAGATCTCTCTGCACACCCAACACCTCCTAAGTTATCAAGGAAAATGGTTCTACGGCCTTCTTAAACAATAGTCCTACTCGGTTTTTGTTCATTTACAATGTAACTGATATTTGTAGGTAGTTCATGAAACAAATCAAAAGATTTAATAAACTTGATGGCTGAAATAAGAAGGTAGGTGAAGACTAAGTTTATAACCTAGATATTTATAAAAATATAAAACGATGTTTCCTTTCTAGCATAATTCTATATTATTTGATGAGTTTACTAGTAAGTACTGAATGGCCTGAAATGAAAGCTCAATAGGCAGAGGGATAGATTTGCTACTGTAACAGCCTGAGAAGAAAAGAAAGAAACTCCTGTAATAATCATAGCAAGGGAGCAGCGGGGTCAGGAAATTCACAGCCTCAGATATTTTTGTTAAGGGGTGGGAGAGAGAACTATCACATGTTCAACGTCCAACTTACTGGAAGACCCGTATTCTTGCTATTTATCCGGGTTATCTCCGTCATCAGAAGAGCCTCTGGATCACACGCGAGACAGACTGCAGGCATCTGACTAGGCTTGGCTTTACCCACCGGCAATCTCCTGAGACACCTACGTCTTAGAAGTAGAAACCCACCCTGTATTCCTTCCCCTCCCCTGCCCGCCCCAGGACATCTGAAGAACTTGTAGACCCTACGGGTCTTTCTGGAAGAAACCTTTACATCAATTCCTTTTTTTTTTTTTTTTTTTTTTTGGGAAATGGCAGTCTAACCCCAAGTAGCCTAGGGCGCGTTTGGAAATCTCTTGTATATCCCGGAATCATACTTGTTCTGAGATTCATGGATTACAGCCATTTGTGTATGCCTTGATCATCCCCAGAACTGGCTTTTCTTTTTCACAACATAGGAAGAAACATCAACAACAAACAAAAGGCGGCCCTGTAACCGGACCAGGAAGCACCACCTTTCAATTCCGTTTCAGCACCCCCGCCCTCCAACCCCGGGTTCACACGGTTTTCGAAATCTTTTGGCAAACAGTTTCTGGGAGAATCGCTTCTGAAAAGCATAGGCTAGGTAGGTATTCTTTTGCCGTTCCAACAAACTTTTTTTGGCTGTCGGAGTAACTAGATTCCAGATAAATCTTGGTTTTGACCTTCATAGAAATTCAAGAGGATAAAGAGTAAATTGGGACGAGTACCTGATTATAACTCTCCGCTCCATTAAAAGACACCCCCACCCCACCCCAAGAAAGTTCAGGGTAGGAGCGCTGCACCACACAAAAACCGCCACACCTCCTGCCTCATAGACCCAAATTATAGATCCCGAATCTGTAAAGGCCTTTGCAGGCTCTGAGCATGCAGTGAGCGTCGGGGGTGGGAGAGACTGAGCGGTCCCGCTTGGTCTGAAACCCAGCAGAGGTACTTTGGGCCTAAGCTCCCCCCCTGGGAAGATCTCCCCCGCACCGCTGTTATTCTGCACTCCGGCTGAGCTGAGTGCAAAGTGAGGCCTCTATCTCCAACTTTTCCCTTTCCAGCCGGCAGAGTTGGCTAGCTGGGGACAGGGGAGGAGCTGGGTCTCCAATGAGCGCATTTAAACACGACCCGGAGCTGTATCCCTCCCCCAGAACCCCACCACCACCCGACAGCGATTCTTTCTTCCTCTTGGTTTTCAACCCAATCGTTAATCATTCGGAGCGCGCGGGCGGGGAGAAGCGAAGGGGGCGAGCTCCGGGTTCGCCGCCGTCGCCACCGCGCGCGCGCGCGCTCAGGAAGCAGTGTGGCTGTGACCCCGCCCCCCCCGCGCCCCCTTTTCCCCCTCCTTCCTGCCCTTGCTCCCCCCTCTCTCCTCCTCCACCTCCTTGCTCCGCCGCCCGCGCCCAGTGTATCTACTCCCTCCCCACGTCACTCGCCAGCGCGCCATGCAAATCACCGCCGCCGCCGGCTCCCATTGGCCGCGGCGCGCTCATTTAATGGCAGCCCGGGCCCGGCGTATGGCTGCTGGGCCCCCCGCGCCACCGGCCCCGCGTGCGCCTCCGCTCCGAGCGCACGGCCCCGGGCAGGCAGCGGACAGCTTGTCCTGGGCACAGCGGCTCGGCTCCCTGGCTCTCTGCTCGCGTTGGCACTCCCACCGCTGTCCCTGACCCCCTCCCTGGCTGCACCGCGATCGCCCCCTCCGAATCCCCCTCCGAGTCCCCCTCAGCGCCTGGCTCCCCCCAGGCACCTGGGACCAGCACATGCCCAGCGCACGCGGCGCACCGCCTTGCTAGAAGTTGCGGCCCCAGAGTTGGAAGCCGCCAAGGAAGCCAGCACAGGAAGGAGACTTCGAGCCGCCAAGAGGAAGCAGCGAACCCCGCGAAGGGCCCAGCGGCACCGCTTCAGACCCAGAAAGTGAAGCCTCAACTTGGCCACGACTGCACCTGTTTGCACAGCTCAGCCTTGAGCGACCGGACTGCGGCAGCGGCGGTGGCGGCGGCGGCGACAATCATCCTGGCCATCGGCCTCTTTGGCAAGTGGTTTGTGTACCCGGAGAAACTTTCCACCTGCGAGCTGGACCCGCGCTAAGTGCGTGTGCTTTTGCCTCTTTTTTGTTGTGGCCTCCACCCAACCCCCTTCTCTCTACTAGGCACCCACCCTACCCCACCCCCCAGTCTCTCTGGGCTGATCCTCTCTCCACCCACCCACCCCCACCCGGCCGTCTATGCTCCAGGCCCTCTCTTTGCGGTACCGGTGAACCCGCTAGCCGCCCAGATGTACAGCATGATGATGGAGACCGACCTGCACTCGCCCGGCGGCGCCCAGGCGCCCACGAACCTCTCGGGCCCGGCCGGGGCGGGCGGGGGCGGCGGCGGGGGCGGGGGCGGCGGGGGCACCAAGGCCAACCAGGATCGGGTCAAGCGGCCCATGAACGCCTTCATGGTGTGGTCCCGCGGACAGCGGCGCAAGATGGCCCAGGAAAACCCCAAGATGCACAACTCGGAGATCAGCAAGCGCCTAGGGGCCGAGTGGAAGGTCATGTCCGAGGCCGAGAAGCGGCCGTTCATCGACGAAGCCAAGAGACTGCGCGCGCTGCACATGAAGGAGCACCCGGATTACAAGTACCGGCCGCGCCGCAAGACCAAGACCCTGCTGAAGAAGGACAAGTACTCGTTGGCCGGCGGGTTGCTGGCTGCCGGCGCCGGTGGCGGCGGCGCGGCAGTGGCCATGGGCGTGGGCGTGGGCGTCGGGGCGGCGGCCGTGGGCCAGCGCCTGGAGAGTCCGGGCGGCGCGGCGGGAGGAGGCTACGCGCATGTCAACGGCTGGGCTAACGGCGCCTACCCCGGCTCGGTGGCCGCGGCGGCTGCGGCCGCGGCCATGATGCAGGAGGCGCAGCTGGCCTACGGGCAGCACCCAGGCGCGGGCGGCGCGCATCCGCACGCGCACCCGGCGCACCCGCACCCGCACCATCCGCACGCGCATCCTCACAACCCGCAGCCCATGCACCGCTACGACATGGGCGCGCTGCAGTACAGCCCCATCTCCAACTCTCAGGGCTACATGAGCGCGTCTCCCTCGGGCTACGGCGGCATCCCTTACGGTGCCGCGGCCGCCGCGGCCGCCGCTGCGGGCGGCGCGCACCAGAACTCCGCGGTGGCCGCGGCGGCGGCGGCGGCGGCCGCGTCGTCGGGTGCCCTGGGCGCCCTGGGTTCTCTGGTCAAGTCAGAGCCGAGCGGCAGTCCGCCGGCCCCGGCTCACTCGCGGGCTCCGTGCCCCGGGGACCTGCGCGAGATGATCAGCATGTACCTGCCGGCCGGCGAGGGTGGCGACCCGGCGGCGGCAGCGGCTGCCGCGGCCCAAAGCCGGCTGCACTCGCTGCCACAGCACTACCAGGGCGCGGGCGCAGGCGTCAACGGCACGGTGCCCCTGACGCACATCTAGCACCGCGGGGACGCCGGGGACACTGCGGCTCAAGGCCGGCGCCCCCGGCGACGAAGAGCGTGAGGCCTGCGCCCCAGCCTCCAGAGCCCGACTTTGTACAGACGTCTCCGCGCTCTAGTAAAAAAGACCGCTCTGGAGAGCAGAGTGCCAGGTGACATCTGCCCCGATCACTTTTCCCGGGACTCCGAGGCACTGACACCAGACTGGCCTCTTAGACTGAACTTTGGTGTTTTCACCAGACCTTTTGTACAGTATTTATCGTCCGCAGAGGAGTCACACAGCCTCCTCTCGGCTCGGCGTTTTCTCGGCTCGGGAGGACAAAAGACAAAAACCCAGCGAGGCATGCCAACTTTTCTATGACTGCCGGCTCTGTAACTTTTTCCGGGGCTTACTTCCCGCCGGCTCTTCTGCCTGAGGCCTAGTGACGGACCTCAGCCCTTCTCACTTGTTATAAATCTAGTAAGGCAGATCCAAACATTTACAAGGTTTTTGTAGTTGTTACCGCTCTTTTGGGTTAGTTGGTTAATTTATACCGCAATCCCCTCTCAAACGGTGGAGTTATATTCTGGGTTTTGTAAAACTCTGTATCCGAGCATTTCCAAATTTTGTTTTGTTTTGTTTTGTATTATTTCTTGTAAATGCGTTGTGACATTTTTATTTTAGGCGTTGCGATACGGGGGGAAAGGAGTCAGATGATGTCCAGAGCCTGCAAATCTTTCATCTAAAAACGAAAAACAAAGAGAAATCCCCCCACCAAAAAATGCATCAAATTTGAATCAATACATTTAAGAGAGAAAAGCCCGTTTCCCTATGAAATCGAAACGTGCTAATTTTATATGCGTGTTTTATTAGTTCAAAATACAATTAGCAATCTGTTGGAGGAGAAATTATCAGCAGGGCCCAAGAGTAAGGAAGTCCTACCAAGCGGAGGGCAGCATTTACGTGGCTTTATTCGGTGGGGAAAGAGAATTCTAAACTCCATAGATTATTTTGTAGGGTTGAAGATGACACCGAAGGGAAGCAATTACAACATACTTCCTAATGGTTTAGTATTTTAACTGCCATGGCCCTGACATATTTTTACATTTCTTTCCCGTGCCTCTGCCCTTCACGTACTGTAGCAATTTTGAGGCAGCTTGGTCTTGGAAGGAGAAAGGATAGTACTCAGTGGTGGGACAAGGCCAAGGATGGGGACAACAGCCACCGCCAAGACAGCGTGCCTTTGATTTCTCTGTAATTGGAATTGTAAGTGAAATTATCTTCCTGCGGTTCAAGGAAACAATCCTGACCCAGACCCCACCACCACGGAGTCTCTCACCCAGATCTTACCCCAGCCCCTCCCGCCTCCTCTCTGGGAAAATCCAGCATAATTTTACCGATTTTCTCCCACACACCCACCACCCCGTCTCGTGTGTGTACCGGGATGCAGGTTGCCAGGGAATGTAAACACAAAATGCCACATTTATCATTCCTGACCAGATCTTGAGGATGTTTGATGCTTTAAATATTTTTAATTATATTTTTTCTAGGTGTTTATTGGTACATTGCAGGTTTTTCCCCCCTGGAATTTAAAGTTTCCTGTAAAACTTTGTCTTTAAGTAAACCTGACAGTATTAAATATTGCATCTAAAAGTTGTCCTGTAGCAAACATGCTCTAAAGTTAATCACGTCGTTAGAATGAAATTCTATTTTTGAAGGAAATTTTCTTTAAGTCCAGATGGGGAACGATACTATTTTCAGCATCCTTTCCTCTCATTTTTTCCCAGTTCTTGGAGTGAATATGGACTAGCCACTCAAAAGTGGACTTAATCTAGCAATTCAGTAAGACCTGAGCTCAACCTATATTGGAGAAATCTTTCAGTATAAATGCTAATATTCCAAGTGACACGTGTGATTTTTTTTAAAAGTCATTTTTATGATTTTGCTTAAACTTAACCCTCATTCCTTAAAGTGATTGCAAGAGATTCAAGAATGACGCCCACTGCTTTCTGATGAGGTAATAAAAGAACGCCCTCCCTTTTTTCCTTTCTCTGTTTTTCTTTTAGGGTTTTGCTCTGTTGTTTCTAGAACTGCTTTGCTTGCTTAGAAGTTCAGGAGGGAGTCCACACTCTGAGGCAGTCTAGGAGGAAGCGCCCCAGTAGCCTCAGAGAAATTCTAGGGAGTGTTTGGGGTCCAACCCACTCCCCTTTAAAACTCGAGAACCTTTGCTGACTGGCCCCCAACACCACCATGTTCTTTCTTTAGTGGGAATCCAGGGTGACCACATTCACCTCTGTTATGCCTGGGCTTCTGGGGTTCCTGTGTGTGCCTTGGCTGTAGGCAACAAACCAGGGCTCACTGCCATAGGAGTTATGGCCTGCTTTACATGAAGCACCCCACCTAAAGTTAGTCAGCTTGTTAGTACTAGACAGCTCCCCCCCACACACAAAAAAAAAAACCTTCAGAGTTTTGTGTTTCCTACTTGAGCTCTACCCAGGAATTCTTTGTGCCAGGCCTTCAAGCCACCTTCCTTTGGGTTCTACTGATGTGAAAGACAAGGAGAAATTCTCTAATGACTTAATTTGAAAACAATACAGAAGGAGGATGGGGGGGGGGGAGAATTCTCTCAAGATTGAGACCGGATTTGGACAGGCTCTCTCCAGTTTAAATAAGTGGAGAGAATTTTCTCCTAGGCCTTATTTAGAGCTCGACTCAAGGGTAAATTCGGTATCTAACCGAGCACATTTTTGTTCAAGTGAGGTTCTTTATGGCCACGATTACAGGATAACTCACTTCCAAAGTACGGGCGGTGTTTCTTTCTATTAGTGCGATTTTGTTTAAAATCTGTGTGGAGAGTGGGGCAGGATCTTTGCGAAGCGTGGATAAAGTTTGCATAACTTCGTGTAAGGTGCCTGGGTGGCTTCTAAACTCACGGGTAAACTAAGCAGGATGTTTGCCCGATGGTCCCCCCCCTCGCCCCCTTTCCCCCCCCCCCCCCCCCCTCCTCTCCCCCTTTCTCCCCCCCCGTTAAAAAACAAAAAACAAACAAACAAAAAACAAAAACAAACAAAAAAAAACACAAAAAATCCTCACTGGTCCCTTTTTATTGTTGCCACTGAGACTTTGACACCCTCCCTCAAACCCACTAGTAGGCAGATGAAACGAATTAATTTTTTTTTTAAAGGAGTTGCGGGCGCAGCGCGCCTGATCTGCAGATGTGTCGGGATGTGACTGATAGGTCTATTAAAATCATGCGTGTGGGAGAAGAATAACACTCATATTCACGCATTTCATTTTCCCCCGACAAAGACTGGGCACTGCCGAGCTCTGTCTCTGGAAAATTCCAGTCTATTCGAGAAGCCCTCCCCAGCACTCATGTTCTGGGGACGCAGGAAAGCAAGCTCGGTCTAGCCCCGGTTCAGCATTGCTGGCTCGGGGCCCCTGAGCTCTTATGGTCACGCCCTCTCCCCAACCCAGCTTCCGCAGCGGGTGTCCGGGAGCTCCAGGGTGGAATCTAACCGTAGGTTAGAGTCCTGGGAAAGTTCAGGAGGAAAGCAGACTTGGCCTTGGCGCAGGGACTGCTTGGCGGGATTGACAGAGCGGGCGGATGGGGGAAGAGAGACGCAGCGCGGGCCCCCGGGGCGAGAGTGCCAGAGTCCCTCTGTGAGGGGTGGCGGGTGGACTGGTTCAGGCTCCTGCAGCGCAGCTCGAGGCTGCCTCTCCAGCTCGAGGCTGGGAAGCCTCACCCCTCCTTCCCTTCTCAGCCCTCCTCCTCCCTCCTCCCGCCCGGCCCTTCCTCTCCAGCTGCGCCTAGCAGGACCCGGCTTCACTCGCCCCCAGAACCAGCAGGGCAGTGCGGCGGCGGACAGCTTCCTTCGTCCCAGGCGTTGGGGCCAGAACCCCTCCGGGAGCAGGCCGACCTCCCGTGGATCTTCACGTTGCCCCCCGAGTACCAAGTCACCCGCGCTTGCTTCGGTGGTTCTGCTGTCCACTGAGCTCCGCACCTCGCTCTACTCTCACGTCCCTCTCACGACTCTCCCATCTACCACGTCTTCCCATCCCCGCTCTTGCCCTAGTCCCCAGTGTGCAGCCTCTGCTCTTGCTTGGCTTTCCCTCCACGCGCTGCCAGGCCCTCCCTTTGTCTTGGTGCACTGTCCGCTTCCCGCCTCCTAGGCCCCTCTCCTTCTCACTTGCACGCTCTCCAGCCCAGCCGCCCCGTCGGGGGCACAGGTTCAGGGCGATCCGTGCTCTCTTCCAGCTCGTCCATCCTTGCTGGGGTGGCAAGTAAGGGCTTGGCGTCCACCTTACTCATGTCCACGCTTGCCCGGAGGCCGTTGGGGAATTAAGAAAAGAGCGGTTTGTGTTAAAGACTGCAGGATTACGGCGGAGAAAGTCCTGACCTGGGGTCAGCCTCAAGCCAAACCCTTTTACAATCAGTCTGGAAACCAAGCAGGTCCCAGGCGAGACCGCAACAAGTGGGCTCAGAGAGGGGGAGGGGAGGCAGGGTCTCCAGGCAAACAGAGACAAGGAAAAGACTGAGTGGCCAGCAGCTCCAGGCAGAACTGGGTTTAGGGCAACAGCGAGTACAGGCTGGGTCTAGGCCTGGACAGTGACTAGCTACCTTCAAAGGCTTCGTTCTCTGGAAAATGTCTGCAGTGGCTAAGTCTAGGGGTCCGCTTGTGTACTATTCTTTGGGATATCGAGTCTAAAGAGAAAGCTGCGCAGGCCTCCGCCCAAGAAGTCCCGTTTTATTAAACGCAATTCAGCATACTTGAGTAGCAATACATACGTAAACAAAAATAAGAGCAAGTTCCTGGAAGCTGGACTTAGCGGTCCTTCGGTAACCCCTGCTTCATTTTAGACTCTGTACAGCCCTTCGTGCCTTTGGGAGCTGTGGATGAGGTGGTATTGAACGGAGGGCATAGTAAAGCAGTTTAGTCACCAGACCTGGTTCTCTACACCGGGTGAGTGAGATACCGAAGGGTAAAATCCACTGTGTATTCACATTGAAGGAGAACTGGAACGCGGAGGACTAGAGGGCAAAGAATGAAATAGGTTTGTCTTCCTTGGAGCCCCATTGGGAATTCTTACTGAGATGATACCGGTTAACTGGTGATGTTTGACAAATGTAGAAAAATATATAAAAGCCCACAAAAGTAGTGTACCCACAGACCAAGAGCATATGTTTGGGAAGGACAAATAAAACACATAAAATTGCTAAATCTTCTAAATTCTCACCTGCACATGAGCAGACGCCACCAGCAGGGACAGGACAGAGCCCGTTTTCAGTGTTTCTTTGTTTTTGTTTTAAATGATAAAACTCTCTGTGAAGTGTGGAGCATCCTTGCACAGTGGGCACGCCGTGTGCACGCACACACTTAGGCAGAAAGTATGCTCCGAGTTCAAAGTTCAAAACGAAAGACCAGAATGCTGCAGAACCAGCTGCTAAGTGACCTTCAGGGGAAATTTGTCTGTAGCAGAGATGCTGGCCTTAGAGTCTTCCTGAATGCCCTGGGGGCAGCTCGTGAGGATTTAATTGCCCTCAGCCACTTCAGAACAGCCATGTGGGTACATTAAAGACTCTGTTTGTGGAGAACAGCAGGTCACCACACGCAAAGCCTTGGAATAGTCAGCCAGTCAAATCAGTGGAAAAAATCAGCTTTTGTTAGATTTTGCAGTTTCGGGAATTAGGCATTCACTGCAGAGCTGAAGTTGTGAGAAATTGCAATGTCAGGCGTGTTCCCAGTGGGGAAATATTGTGAGTGTGGAGGAACGTAAGATTGGGCCTGACAATGGGGAAACTGACAAGAGCCATCACCCAGACAGTGTTTTCTCTCCCAGCACCCCGGAAATGCTAACAAGGGATGCTACTTGGCAGTGGTGGTACTCCAGTCAGGTCTGCACACTGAGTGAAAAGAGGCACACACAGTGCAAGACCTGACCCCAATTGCACATGAGTCAGAGAACCTACAGGCAAGAATTCCCTGTAGATTTAAAAAAAAAAAAAAAAAAAAAAGCCACCTAAAAGCTAGTTAGAAGCACCATCAGGATCTTCTAGAAAACATTAAAGGAACCAGTGTCTTGCTTCTAAGTGGCAGAAGTGAGGACATCCAAGTGAGCTAAGCGTGTTTAACCAGTGAGCAAACTGAGCAGATTCAGGCTTTGGTAAGCTAAACCTCATAGTCACCAAGTGGAGGGGCTTGCAACTCTGCTGCATGAAGGAGCTGGACCCCAGGTCTTTGTTTTCACACTGAAGAGAGAAGATGACCAAGACATCTGCTTTCTGGACTTGACAAATAGAGCTTTCTCAACTTAGGGTCTATAGTGCAGAAGTGAGGTCAAAATCACCAAACATCTGGCTGCTTAGGACATGCCCTACAGGGCTTCAGAGCTGCCTGGCAAACAGGAGGCCTTCATGAATGGTCAGGTAACATAGAAGCACACCCCTGAAATCAGTGACCTGTGGAACTGGGACTTTAGGGGGTAAGTGTGGCAGAAGTGAGAAGTGCCATGATTCACCTCGGGCATAGGAGTTCTCCGACAGCTGTCACGTTCCCTGGTCTGCTCAGCAGATGTCCTGTGTCCTGATTGGCCTGTTACCAGGTGCCCACAAGTTTAAGATCAACTGGGCACGGCTCACTGGATCCTGAGTGAGACACATGTCGCACAGGAGAAATACGATTGCAATCATTCAACAGAGCACATGCCATACACATCTGGCCTGGCCTGAGGGAGACAGGAAGAGCCTTCCAGAGCACACGAAGGCACGTGTCCCGTAACTTCCTAGTCCTCCCTGGGTGGAAGGTTCCCTGGGTGGCTTCCACAATGCTGGACTATAATTGTGTAGTGGTGATGTGACTTTAAGGAGAGCCTTTGTTACGTTGGCTTTGGACTGGACTTGTGGTACTAGACACCAACTTGGAGCTTTGCAAGAGTGCTGGCCGCTTGTCCTTAGCACTCTGACCAGGACCCAGACAGCCTGACCAGAGAGGCTGCAAGAATCAGGCCTGCTGCTCTGTCTTAGGCACAGTAGGAGAGATGCTGTATGCTGACCCTGGAAGACTTGGAAAGCCTGTGTTTCAGATATGTGTGTGTGTGTGTGTGTGTGTGTGTGTGTGTGTGTGTGTGTGTACAGTGGGCAACTATCATGATCATTGAGATCAGAGCAGCAATTTGTTGTTTATAAAATGTGCATTTAGTTCTTCAATTGGTGATTTTTGAAGAAAAAAGAAGAACTGGGAGAAGGGAGTTTTTGAGTTGCTTTATTTGGATCTTGTGCCTGGAAAGTAGTGATGGAGCCTAGTTTTGTTTTCTACTCCTGGCTGGTTGTCTCAGCCCACTCTACCACACCCTCAAATACATATGGGATCTCCTTGTTTTTACCAGGTGGGTTTTGAGTGTGCATAATCTGGATCAAACCACCCTGGTGTGCACCAAAACATTCCCGCTAGCCACATGGCAGAGGCGCCATTTATTGGTGCATACAAAATGACCACATCTCTCTCCTCAAACGTATCATATCTACATCTGTGAAATAGGCAGGCCCTGTTAGCGTGTCTCACAGGGAGAACTGTGTACATGGAAGTCCGGTGTGCAGATAAACTGGCTTGTCTTGGGTGACAGTGGGCTGGCCTGTGCTGCATCCACAAGTGCAGCCAGCGACTGCCATGCAGCTGTGGAAGTACTCGGTATCTGATTGGCAGGTAAGCTAGATTTGAAGCCAGAGAGAATGATGGGAAAGCCTTTTTCATTTTAAAATTTAAAATGCTCAGTTAAGACAATAAATCACTTATTTCAATGTTCCAGCGGGGGGGCGGGGGTGAAGTGCAAATGTAGGGTTGATTTTAAAATACTAGGAAATCCAGATACATTACACGATCTGCTTGCTGAGGGAAATTCCACGTAGCATAAAAAAAAACAAGGATGCATTAATGTAAATAGGTCATATGCAGGAGTTATTCTAAACAATGGAATGGCGCTTAAAGCCACAGTCAAATTCAATTATTCGGTTGCATCAAGACATAAATATAAGTAGATAAACTTAAAACCAGTCCACAGGCTACTGTTTGCTGTCAATGTCAATAACATACATTTAAAAGTGAAACTGGTATGAAGATATTCAAATAGAACTTAGGAGAAGATTTATGATCACATTTCCAGTGGACTTACTTAGGCTTTATCTTAATTAACACCCAAAGGGTCACCTTCCCACACTTGCTCTTACAGTCCCTACCGTTGGCACTGTGTCAGTGAAGCTCTTCCAAATGAATGTACTCTGAGGGACCAGAGGTCACATGGGGACAGATACCCCAATGTCACCAAGTGCCTGTCGACAAACGGCATGCTGTGAGCACCACAGCTATGTCTGATTTGGGATTTTTGGAAGTTGTAATTTCCAACACAGCCGGGTTCTATGCGCATCGCCAAGAGACAACAAACGCTTATGTGAGATGAGTTCACAGGGCAGATGTAGGGATCACAGGACCATCGTAGAGAAGGCTGGCTGGCTTCCGTGGAGCAGTTTGGTCTTCTGAGTATAGGCAGACCTGTAGTCCAGACAGAGGTGGGACAGTGGATCAGCACATCTGCTGTTCTCTCTCTCTCTCTCTCTCTCTCTCTCTCTCTCTCTCTCTCTCTCTGTGTGTGTGTGTGTGTGTAAGGAGCTGTGAGCTCCTGGCTACAGCTCTGTCTGGCCCTGTGGCCACTGTAGGGCAAGAACTGCAAGAGTGGACAGAGGAGCTGTTTGGCTTCACAACTGGGCAGGGGTGGTGCCCCATTCCTCAAATGGCAGACTCAGAGAATGAGCTGAGAGGTTTCACTGTGGTCTCAAACTAGCTGGGTGATAGAGACCATGCTCTTTGCCTCAGAGTCCCCTGGAGACTTGCTATACTTGGGCACCTGGTGAGTCCCAGGAGCTCTGTAATGGCACAGAGTATTAAGATGGGTCTTCCTTTAGAGCCTGCGGCAGAACCCCTCTTTGCACTAGAGGGCTTCAGGCACTGGAAAGTGAAGCAGAGGAGAGCTGTCAGGGCCTGCACTGAACCAACCCCTAAACTACTATTCTACCCAGCCACTCAGGGAGCCCCAGGGCCTCTGGAATGGAGGTATCTAAGTGCTGTGAGTGTCACGTGGACATGGGTTATCAGCTGATCCCAACAGAGTTACCTCCCAGTGTCTGGTTGTGTGAATCTGAATATGTGGCCTGTGGATCTGAAATTCCTAAACACCAAACAGATCATAGCTGTGGGGGTGTCAGCGTGGAACACAGGAGGCTGCTGAGTCCATCCCTCTGGATCGAGCTATGCACACTGCCTGCTCCAACTCTTTTCTCTACTCCTGGGATCCAAAGAGGCAGGTTCCTTGGGACTCCGCAGTGAACTCAAAGAAACACTGCAGGGCTTTTAATTCATGGAGAACAGGGACGTCTTAGAGGTCATGCGAAGCAAGTTCCTCGCTGAAGGTAGTTCTCAGCCCCAGTGTGAGCTTGGAGCTAAATGGCTGCCAGCTTTAGGAAACTATGTTTTTGATAGACAATTGTGGCATTAAAACTGATTCCCGTGGGGAAAGTGGAGCAGACCAGAAAACCCAGTGCCAAGCCTGACCTGGCAGGGCTCAGCCAAGCAATACATGTGGCTAAGAAGCAGTAAGGCAGGCGTCTCAAACTTGTGATCTTCAAATGTGTCTGGCTGAAGTCATCCTATCCTGGGGTGTGTGTGACCCCTGGGCCTGACATACCTGCAGTAGAGAATTTTTATTCTTTGAAGAGTGAAGTGAAAATATTTATTTTAATCTTTGTATACTGCTTTGAAATGATTGCCAAGCTACCATAACAGAAATATATATTAAATTGTTTGGTCTAAAGTGCATAACAAACCTAGCAGGTGTCTCTCTTAGCCTGGGAGCCGTGGGCAATGTGAAATTCTGCGCTGTTCACAACAGCATTAAACCTCAACTCACAGATTCACTTAGAAACGCGAGTTATTGGCTATGTCTTCATGAAGTTGCATAGCTTAATTTAAGCTGTGGCTTGAAATACAACTTTATTTTTTTCCTGCAAATAATTGCCAGAGGTGATGTATTCATTCTGGAAAAATAAAGTGTTGGTTTGATTAGTTTTTAAGAATTTTAAATAATTTCCCCTTACAGAATGGATAATTTACATTATTATCCAAATTTCATAGTCTGTGTTTTGAAATTGAGATGTTTCTAATAGTGTTCTCAGTTTAAAGACCAAAGTAAACAATTTTTTATTTATTTATTTATTTATTTATTTATTTATTTTTAAATGAGCAAGAAAGTTTTTGCATTGGAATCTTACTCATTAATGTAACTGAATTTAAGTCAGGGACGACAAAACACTAGCAACATGTGAACTGTGGTACTTGTGCCAGGCACTTGTGTCATTAGCTTTCTGTCACATTTGGAGGCAAATGATGCGCACATCAGGATGTCTATTCTCTCCTCATCAGATGTTTATCTGCATGAAGAGACTCTCAGTAAAAGCTGTGCAGTTTCCCAACTTTAAGTGTTATCCTATTCTGTTGGCTCTAGTATAAACAGTTGTGGACAGACGTGTGACGTGTTCTTTCTGTTCTTGGGTGCAGGATGGTGACAGTGTCTCTGATTCTGGATGTGTGGGCGGTGTGTAAGTGGCAGAGATGGTGTTTGCACCATGTGATGGTCAGCTCTGTGAGTGAAGGAGCCCATGAAAAGCAGATAGCTGGACTAGGGTACGGCCCTAGCCTGGCATGTGCCAGCCTCAGAGTCCCATCCCCAACAGGGAAGAAAATCCTGTGGAAGAATCAGTGGTACCACCGAGGTCCTGAAACCCCAGCGTCTGAGCGATGTTTTATTTTATTTTTTCAAATAGTTTACCGTGGATGTTCAGCAAATGTATACAAGTATGAGAAAACACTTCCTTTGAAAGTGGTATTTCAACCTCACATATTAAATTACTTTTCACAAAAAGATTTTTGTTACCTTAGATTGTATTTTTTTTCTTTTGTTTAGTTGAGTAAAATTAAGAAGTATTAAGTGAGGGGACACTGTTGTCTGGCGAGTGAGCTTTGCTAGACTCTTGTTTGAGCAAAAAAGTAGAATTTGACTCCATTCTCTGATCCCTCCCCCCAGTGCCCAGCAAAAATATTATGGGGTGGTTTGAGCCTCACTATGAAGAGACTCATCAGAGCAGGTGAAACTGACACTAGGCTTCTCTGTCATGGTCCTCTCATTGCATATGAACGAAGAGATGTTATTTAAAATGAAAGAAAACAAAAAAAAACTTGTATGTGTCTATCACAAAGTCTGGGCTGTAGGAACAAATAGAGAATATAACTCTGGTTAAGAAACGTATGTAATGTTAAAGAAATTTGAAATAAGAGGTTTTCAAGAAGCAAGAAAGGAATCATAGGCAGAGACAAGAAAAGCCACTACCAAGGACAAATACTAGAAAGGTAAAGTTTTAGTGACAGGCCTACACTCTAGCAGACACGGGGTCCTCAGGGACCTCTCCTCAGCCTGGAAGGAGCACATCAAAGGTCCCAAGCAGATTTGGGATTAGAAGCCAGCTGTCCATGGACTGCTGGAGCTATTTCAAGTCAGGGGATTACACAAACTGCCTGTGCGGCCAGACACCCTCTGGGCTGGTCTCTCGGACTCCCATGACAGAGTGCCATGCAGGGAGCCTTGAAGGTCAAAACTTATCCTCCATAGCTCTAGAGAGAAGACTAAGCTTGAGATGTGAGCATGGTACGTTCTCTCTTCTGGCATGTGGGTAGACATGGCCACACTCCCCACAGGGTGCTGCCTTGGGACTCAACATTGCTTGGCTTCTAGAAGCCGCATCAGTTTTCTGCCTCCATCTTTGCTATATATAAAGGCCCCTGTGGATGCCTGCATCCAAAGTCCCTTTCCTCTCTTTTCTGTTTTTTTTTTTTTCTCTCCTGTGTGTATGCATGAGTGTACGCATGTTTGTATGCGGAGTAGGAGGAGCATGCATCTGTACACACACTTGCATGTGGAGGTAAACATTGGATGCCATTACTCAGTTATTGTCCATCTTGATTTCTGGACAGGGTCTCTCATGGGCATGGATCTCACCAAGTAGTCTGTAAGAGCTGACCAGTGGACCTCAGAGATCTGCCTGTTACTGTCCAGCACTGAGGTTGCACTTGTGTGCCTGTCTTTTTAAGTGGGTTTTAGGGAACAGGTCCTTATGCTTATACGGTTGACTAAGTGATCACCCCATTTTCCCAAACCCCTTTAAAGGACAGAAGTCTCTAGCTGAGGGCCTCACAGATGACCCTGTCCTGACCTGTCTGCCTGCAAAGACCTTGCTAGCCACCAAATGTCCTGGCTCAGGGCTTCGAGCTCTCTCTGGGAAACTCAATTCAAGCCATGGTGTTCACTGTTGAACGTGAGCCATCTTTCCTGGCAAATGCTGGGTGCATTCTGAGGTCCTGCCCCCCTCCAGAACAGGTGCTACAGCCCTGCAAGTTCTCACACAGTGTAGTGTCTCCCAGGCCTCTGAAGCCTTTCAGGCAGCTGGGCAGCTGCCCTCCAGTTGACCTGAGTCACCCAGGTTAATAATCTGCTGCCTGTGTGGTGGGAGTTGCAGAAGGCTGGAGGGGAGAGATAGGTCATCATGTTAGGGCAGCCCCAGTGAGCACATATATGAAGTTCACCCCTTGGGGACACAGTCCCAGAGGAAGGAAACTGAACAATTCCAGGGTGCCGTGCTAGACTTATCTCATTTTTTTCTTACTTATTTTTAATCCAATTTCTTTTGCGGAATTACACGTGCTGCTGTAGATCACCTTCGTTCCTGTGGAAGAACACTGGGCAGAGACAATACTCACAGCAGATGCCAGCTCTCCAACCCCCCCCGCCTCCCCCCCCCCCCCCCCCCCCCCCGTTCTGAGCAGTCAGGACAGTAAGCAGAGATGGAACCCTGGGCTTCCAGCAGGCCAAGTGTGCACCCTCTAACTTAACTTAACCAAGCCTTCAAAAGAAACCAGGAGTTAAGTCGTCTACCAAAGGGTGTGCTATTAAGGAATCTAGAGGGGACAGGGTCTAGTGTTTATGATTAATGTAATACACATGAACGTTGTTCAAAAGACCAAGAGAGCTGCCAGGCTTTCGAGGCACCCAGCAGCTCCTTGCTCCCCTTACCTCAACTGCACTTCTTAAATCTTTGGTCATCTCCTCAGATCTTTACATCCATATTTCTGCATCCCAGTGCCAGCACTGCTTGGTGTTGATCTGATCACTTGAGTCATTACCCAGTCAGACCTTTGTAACAACTGAGACTTCTCTGGATTTTGTTTTTGTTTTGTTTTGTTTTGCTTTTTGTTCTGTCTTCCCACCGCCATCCATCTTTTTCACAGCAGGTGAACCCTGGTTAGTTCCCTTGACATTTGGAGTTTGTTTTGAATAGACAGCACTATTCATGGCTGAGCCAAAGCAGGATCCGGTTTCCTTTCCTGCAGGACTGGGCTCTCTAACATCACTAATGGCCTTGTTTGATGAGATTGCTCACCTGCTTAGTTCTTTGTTACTTGCAGAGCAAACAAACAGTACCAGATGCAGAAGAGCAGGACACCATCAGCTCAGCTCCTTGGTGCCAGCCATTCAAGGGCCATTGTGTGTCTACTTGCTTCAAGTTGGAGGGTGCTGCATGGCCACTGCCCTCATACAGTGGCCCATCTCTCTTCCGTGTGGTTCTTGAATTTGTGGACCCCTTGCTGATCTTGTGTATCTCATACTGGTCTCCAACTGTCTGCTAAGAATGATCTTGACCATTCGTTCCTACTGCCTCTCCTTCCTGAGTGCTCTCATGACAGGCATCCACTACACATCTGAGTTATGTGGTGCTGGGGGTGGAACCAGTCTCACACATGCTAAGCAAGCTTTCTACTGGATAAGCTACATCCCCAGAACCACTGGATCCCTTACTTTTTGCCTCTTTGCTTCCCACCCTTGTTTTGGCAGGTGATCTCTTCCAAATGACAGCAATACAAGAGTGGTATTTTAGCTGGGTATAGGATTCAAGTGAAATATTGGTATGAAAATATTCTGTTGAGCTTTTGTCTTCTCACCTACTGTGTTACTTGACACCAGTCCTTACCCTTTTAAAACATTTCTAGTTTGTTTATGGGTACTTGATTTGTAAATAAGCTATGCCTAATATAGTACAAAGCTGATACAGTTGGACAAAATGGCAGGACCACAATCAAGACGATGGATATATTTAATTTACCACCCTCGAGTTTTCTTTTCTTCTCCTCTCCCCCTTGGTGCTTCTACCCACAGACGACCAACCACACGCTGCCTTTCACAGAATACTTTGCAACTTCTAGAAGTTTCTATCAGTGGAAATTTTTTTTTATTTTATTCTATTTTTATACTTTATTTACATTTCAAATGATTTCCCCTTTCCAGGTTTCCCCTTTGGAGACCCCTTATCCCATCCCCGCTTCCCCTGCCTCTATGAGGGTGCTCCCCCACCCACCCACCCACCCATTCCCGTCTTCCCTCCCTGGCATTCCCTATCAGTGGAATTTTTATAAACTCTTTTTTTTTTTTGCCTGATTTCTTTCACTTACTGACCATAATAATTTTGAGATTCATCCACATAATAGTGTGGGTATCAGCAGGTCCTTTCCTTCCTTCCTTCCTTCCTTCCTTCCTCCTTTCTTTCTTTCTTTCTTTCTTTCTTTCTTTCTTTCTTTCGTTGTTGTTCTGCTATATACCACAGTGTGTTTACCCACCAATCGGAAAATACTTGTTTTCAGTTTTACTTTATGAATTTGGATATAAGTCCATGTAAAGACATGTGCTTTCATTTCTTTTCTGTTAACCCCTAGGAGTAGGAGGGCATATCCTATGATGTGTTTGTTTGATTTAAATTACTTTTTTTTTGAGACAAAGTGTATCTCAGGCTGCTTCAAATTCTCCATTAAGCTGAGAGTGATCTTGAACTCCTGATCTTTTCATCTCCAACTTTGTGGTGCTGAGATTTTTGAGTGTATTTACTTTTTATGTGTCCTGGGAGTCAAACCCAGGACCTCGTACATATTTGTCAAGAACAGTAGTAACTGTGCAGATCCTTTCCCTGGCCGTATTTGTTCAGTTTAGGTGAGGCCGTTGCCAGGCCCGAGGGCTCCATTTCTCCACACCCACACCCACACCTGTTTTCCCATATTAGCTCTATGACTGAATATGTAGTGTTATCCCACTGCGGGTTCGATTTGTTCCCCCCTCCCCCATTACTACTAACCCCAGCACCCTCTTTCCAGATGCTCATTGGTCACCCTGACATCTTCTTGGGAGAAACTCTCTGTTATGCTTTAATCATGTTTGTGGGCTGTTTTTCTATTATGAAAACTTAAGTGTTACCTTGTCTTACTCTTTGAGACAGGATCTACTGTCTCTGAGGCCGACCTCAGCCTTGATCTGCCTTCTTCCGCATCCTAAATGCTGAGGCTCAAGGTGCAAATCATGCCTTGCTGGAGATCCCATATATTCTGAACACAACGCAGCTGTTCAGCAAATATTGGGTCTTTGGAAGAAGAAACATTTAGAGGAGCTTTGATGCAGGCCTCATTTACTGATTCCTTTTATACCCCAAACTTTTTGTATCATAATTAAGAAATCCATGCCAAATTCCGAGTTACTATAATTTTCTTTCCCAAGTTCACCCCAGAATTTGCTGTCCAATTCAATAGCCAATTATTATATGCAGCTATTTAGATTTCACACGTAGGAGGCTGGAGCAATGGTCCAGTGGTTAAGACCATGTGTTACTCTTGCAAAGTAACTGGATTTGGTTCTTAGTAACCACTCATGGTTCAAAGGTGCCTGTAACTCCAATTCTTGGGGCTCCTTCTGATGTGACAGCACGTGCCATTGTGTACAGACATACCTGCAGGCAAGACACCCAGACACAGAAAATAAACAAATCTAAAACCAATACATTTAGCAGATATCCAGTTAAAATAAAGAAAGAAAAACATGGCAGTATACAGTTGCAATCCCAGAATGTAGAAGTTGAGGCAGGAGAATCAATAGAAGTTCTAGGCCAGCCTGTTCTCCACAGTGAATTCTAGGTCAGCTGGAGCTGTCTCAAAATAAACGCAAATTAAATAAAGCAGTGTCTCTTTGCAGTGGCCATATTGAGAGTTCTCAATATCCCATGGGCAAGTGGGCTCTCCAGTAGCTAGGACACAGGGAGTTCCACCAAAAGACATTTACCATCATGTGGTGCCTGTTCACACAGTAGCTCATGGTGTGAAGGAAGGTTGTATCTTTTGCACAGGATTATTTGTTCTAGTCTGGTATTTTGAAGATACCCTCCTCTCTTTTCCTCTGCTTCAGCATCTGTCAAACATCAGTTCAACCAAGGGGCCGTGGAGATGGCCCAGGGGGTTAGCATTTCCTGTTCTTGCAGAGGACCCTGGTTCGATTTTTCTGCACCCATGTAGCAGCTAACAACCAAGTGCAACTCCAGTTCCATGGTGCTCCTCGCTGACCTTTCATGGGCACCAGACACAAATATGATGCACAGACATGTATACAGGCAAAACACTCCTACACATAAAAATAAAACAAAATCTTTAAAAAAAAAAAAAAATCAACAGGAATAGCCAGATGTGGTGACCTATACCCATAATCCTAGCCTGTGAGCTATGGCAGGAAGATGAGGAATTTGAGAGTAGATGCCTGACCAAGGCTAGCTAGGGCTTCATACTAAGACTCTATCCGTAAGTAAATAAGTGAGTAAGGCACCCTCCCTCCAAATCACTGGCCATATGTTCCTAGCCCTACATTTATGGCTCAGTTTTGCAACACTGATCTACTGATCTGTCTTTGTGCCAACACCACACAGTCCTGGTGTGTTTTTCCAATATGCCTCACAGACAGGTAGTGTAAGTTGCCCCATTTTGTTTCCCCAAGCAAAGATGTTTTTGCTCCTCTATGTATTTTGAATTTTCATATAAAATGTTTAACTTTCCACTCTTAAATGTAAGCAAAGACGTTCCTCCCATTGGATGAGCATGGTGCTATGCTCCTCTGTCTCCTGCTGCTCAGGAGGCCTGGGAAGGAGGAGGAGCAGAGCTTTGAGGCCACTTAGCTAACCTACCAAGACCTTTTCCTTCCAGGGCAGTGTTTGCCTGGCATGCGCCAGGCTCTGAGTTCGACCCTTCTGTAAGACAAGACGATCCCTGAAAAGACAAGAGCATCACATACACTCTCTGCAACGTTAGGATTTCTTATGATTTACAAATGAAGTTTGAAGACATTGATGTCTTCGTCATATTGATCTTTTAGCCCACTTATTTAAGCACTCTTGATTTTCTCGTCATGATCTTCTGTAGTTGTCAGGAACCAGTCCTGTCTGTCCTTTGTCATAGTTGTCCTGAATGATTTCCTCTTAGGTTTGAGGTAGAGAAAAGCAGCGCCACCTTTTTCTCTTGTGCTATCACATGGTGTGGTGGTGGACACAGGGAGCTCAGACACTGCTTGGCTCTTGGTGGGAAGCTGCCAGCCAGCAGGAGTCTGGGCGCTGCCTCTAAGCCGGCTCCTGGTCCTTTACATGTGACCTCGTTTGTTTCTCTGGCTTTATTTTAAAGTCTGAACTGCAGCCTTTCTAGGTATTTAGTTCTTGCAGTTTTTGTTTTTGTTTGTTTTAAATCGCACAGCCATGTGCTTGGAGTCTTTTCTTATTCATTGTTCTGGGAACTTGATGTGTTCTTTCAATCTTGAAAACCATATGCTTCAATTTTGAGAAATCTGTGTGTGGTATGTCTTTAAACCTCTTTTCTCTGTTTTCTCTTTGTAGAATTCTTATTAGGATGATAACCTCTGTACCATCTTGCAGTTTTCATAATTTTCCTGTCTCCTATATTTCTCTTTCTCTTCCGGTTTCTTTTTACTCTGCAGTCCCTTGTGGGTAGCATCCCTTGTTCTGCATCTGTTTTGTTTGCTGGTCATACTTACAGACTCTAGGCCGTTTTGCTCTGACTTGGTCTTTTGTTTTAAAGATGGTGTGAGTTTTGTTTTTATGAATTAAATACCTTCCTTCTGTTCCCCCCGGGAAATCCTTCCAGTTCTACCTTTTCTGATTCCTCACTTGTTAGTTCTAGATGCAATCTTTCATGTGGAGTTTTTTCCTCTATGAATGTCTAGCAACCTTTAATACGTATTAATATTGTAAAGCAAGGCATCAGGGAATCTGGTGGGAGCCTCAGGTGTGGGCTACCTGACGCCTGGAAGCTTTTCAATAGCCTAGGACTTAAATGTTTTGTTGCAGGAGCACTCAAATATCATCTATTTATGGTTATCTCTCCTTCAAGAGTTCTGCTTCTGCCTTCACCAGCATCATTCTTGGTGCTGGGTGGAATTGAGGGACCTGCAACCCAGTCTATGAACCTTACTCAATCATTGCTTTCTGTTTTCTCCTTCCTCTAGTCTGTGTCTTTGGTCTCAGCCTCTACTGTCCATCCAGCCAAGTTTTCGGCAGAGAAACCTGCTGTGTTGGAGGTGGCTCGTTCAGCCTAGTTTCCTGTGTTGGAGGTGGGATAGCTGCCAATACCAGGCTGGGGAGGGTCCTTCTGGGCTAACTGTTTTCCATTCAGGCTTCTGGGGGTCATTTTAGGACCTGATACTGTAATCTAGGCCTCTGTGGCTCTGCTGTAAGAACCAGTGTGCTTCTTATGATTCCTCGCTTGCCCTCAGCTTTCTCAAGTCTTTTCACCCCTCCCCCCCTCAGGCCCACAAAATGGATTGTTCACCTGTCCCTCTCCCTTCTCCTCCTCTCCCCTCTATCACCTAATTCTGATCTTAGGGGGTTTCTGAAAAGGAAAAAAACGGAAATAAATTGTTTCAAACCACTGAACATGGCTAGGTGTTGCTCAGGTTCCAAGTTTTAAGGCAAGCGACTTCCACGTCATGCCTACATCACCCTGCTGGCTGTAAAGAGTGCACACGTGCTGGCTTCACCGCTTTGCCTTATAATCTGTCCTGAGGCTTCCCACTGCTGGTTGCATTAGGGCTTTCTCTCCTATTGGGCCTTAGACATCCTGTCTTTCTCACAGGGCTCTTCCTTTGTCCTTTATCTCCTACATCCTTGGCTCCTCGTGAGGAACGCAGGCTAGCTTTAGCTCCTCTACCTCTGTGTTTTCAAGCATGGAGCTTTGCCACTCCACACCACACTGGGCTTCAGTCCAACCAACCCATTCAAGGAGGGAGGAGATCTGAGCTCTTCTAGGCTAAATCATGAGGCAAAGTCCATTTTCTTGAAATCTTTGGAGCCACTGCATTAGATGTCATCCAGGTATGGTCATCTAGGCACAGAGAAACATCTGGATCTTCCCACCACCTCCTCTTCATCTCACCTCTAGACTGACAGCTTACGGACCATAAATATTCACTATAAAGTCCCTGGGTGGTAGGATTCTTGTTTTAGAAAATGTCACAAATGTTTTCATGTCAGCTATGGTTGTTCTTAACCATACCCCCACCTCAACCAACAGGTGACATGACAGGCAAGTGACTGAGCAGTACTAAGGTGGCTGTAGCCAGCTCTCTACACCAGCACATGCCCAGAGAACACAAGAGAATCACAGCTGGCTGAGAACTGCATATAAGCATTGCAGCTCATGCACAGACGTGAGCCTTTACTTCTCAGCCAGGTAAACAGCCAAGGGATTGCCATGGAAAGATGACTCCAAGTCTTCAGTGACTCATAAGTCACACTCTAAAGCACTCAGGGTAGGAATTCTCCCAGGGTCTATGCAGTGTTGGTTTATCATTCCCCACCCCTAAGAAAAGGCTGCTGTTGGAGCAAAAGACCCCAAATAAAGTCAAAAGGAACAACTGTGGCCATAGGCAGGCATACATTTCCTGTATATAAAAAGGAATGAATTTAGAGATCTCAGAATTAAACAATCAGTTTAGAAGTCTTTTATGGCAAGACACTGTCCAAGGTTCAGAACCTGAATCCAGGAAACCCCATGCTGGGATTTTAAATATTTTTATTTTATTTATTTATTTTTACTACACTGTTGTTAAAACCCACAGGTTCTGGGGCTTGAGAGATAGCTCAGTAGTGAAGAGCACTGATTGCTCTTCCAGAGGTCCTGAGTTCAATTCCCAGCAACCACATGGTGGCTCACAACCATCTGTAATGGGATCCGATGCCCTCTTCTGGTGTGTCTTGAAGACAACTACAGTCTGAAGATGAGCTACAGTGTACTCATATACATAAAATAAGTAAATACATCTTTGAAAAAAGACATTTGTTGTTTTTTTTTAAAAAAAAAAAAAAACAAAAAACAAACCCACAGGTGCATCCCAAAAGGTCACTGTGCTCAATGGCTCCCTAGATTTACCTTGAATCGAAGGTGGCAAATGGGAGGGCAACCAGTCGTGGGTAATCCCATGCTCACCACAGAACCTGGAATACGTAACACAGGCATGTGCAGACAGGCACAGCACTTCCCGAAGTATCTTCACAAAGCAAGAACACAGAGGCTGGAACATGAAGCACTCATGGCTGGCTTCAGAATCAGAAGAGGAGCTTAAGCAAGAAAACCCAAACTCCTATTAAATATCAGATCAGGAAAACTTTCTGGAGGTCGCATATTTCCCACATGATGGCTTCAGTCTGAAGTTCGGGGTACTCACTGGTTCAATGAGACACTGATTAGATGAACTCATAGGACTAAGGGATCATTTGCTAAATCAGCTTGGAGGTCAGAGATCAAAGTTTGCAAAACTCCAGGGTTGTCACCCCCTCCCTCAATGTGATTTGCAAAAAGTGCATTCCATGAAACAAACCTGTTCCTGGCATATATTAGTATGTGACAGGAAGGGTCTGTGGTTACTCCATGGGTGACTCATGTTGGTGAATGTGAGTAAAACCCCGACAATGTATTATTTACAAGGATGAAGGGGCTGTGGGTCCAGAACCATCTCACCAGGGCAGGTTTGCTGTCCAGGAGCATTCTGCTGAGATCAGGTGTCCTGGTCCCAACATCATTAATTTACCAGGGCCCACTGGCTCAGAGCTGGCATCCCTCAGACACCTGCCACCTGCTCCCCTCAAACACCAGTGAATGGTACCTACCACGTTCAGGGTTTTGACACACAAATGTGACTCTTTTTTGTTTTTAACAGGATCTCACTATGTAACCCTGGCTGGCCTGAAACTTATTATGTAGACCAGGCTGGCTTCGAACTCACAGAGATCTGCCTGCCTCTGTCTCTTGAGTGTTGGCATGCATCACCACACCTAGTCAAAAATGACATTTTGGGTCATCTGATGGTATAGCTTGCTTTCAATAAAATAAAGAAAAATGGGGAGAAATGTTTTTTCATATCTAAAAGGAACACAGTGTTCAGTATTGGGATAGTACCAGCTCAGTACCAGCTCAGTACCAACAAAACTGCAAAAGAAGAACCTGAGTGTACACAGTGCATGGTAGCCATCCTGCCAATATAGCATTTGGCTGGGGTGTGTGTTCTCCAGTGCTTCTCAACAAGGAGAATGCATGCCAGGCTCATTTACACAGCTTCCTGGAAACACAGCTTCCTGTCCAGGAGCAGATACCCAGGCCTGGTCACCTGAGTGAGGAACAGGATGAGCCAACATTCTGCATGTATAACAAACTGACTAACTCCTGAACCTCTGAGCATAGGTTAAGGCCTCCTGCTTATCTCAAATGCTAACTAACAGAGTAAAGTTTAAAAAAGAAAAAAGAAAAAAACTATCTCAACTGGCTTCCCCAGTGCACAATCTCTTCCTTCTGGGGCTCCTGAGTCATTGCAGATTTTAGAAGTTGAGGTAAATCTTTCTGCATTAAAACAAAAGAAAACAAGCTGGGGCGACTGGAGAGGTGGCTCAGTGGTTAAGAGCACTGACTGCTCTTCCAGAGGTCCTGAGTTCAATTCCCAGCAACCACATGGTGGCTCACAACCATCTGTAATGGGATCTGATGCCTTCTGGTGTGTCTGAAGACAGCGACAGTGTACTCACATACCTAAAAGTACATAGATCTTTAAAAAAAAGAAAGAAAGAAAGAGAACTGATAGAACTAATATATAGGTATAAAAGGTGTCTGTTAGGGCTAGAGAGATGGCTCAGGGGTTAAGAGCACTGACTGCTCTTCCAGAGGCCCTGAGTTCAATTCCCAGCAACCACATGGTGGCTCACAGCCATCTTTAACATGGATCTAATATCTTGTTCTGGTGTGTCTGAAGACAGCTATAGTATGCTCATATAAATAAAATAAATAAATCTTTTTTTTAAATTTTTAAATAAAGGTATCTGTTAGATCGGCTCACAGGACAGTGTGCTATTTCACAATACAAAGGCAGAGAATATGACAGTTGTTCAGTCCACAGGACTGAGTCCCAGCACTCCCGATCTGGCGCAGAAGGCCTAGGGGTTCCTGCAGACTTGCTGCTCTCCAGCCTAATATCAGAGAAGGGATGCCAAGCAGCTAGAGAGATGAACTTGCTGCTGAGCTTGAGGGCCAGCAGGCGAAAAAAAAAAAAAAAATCACCAAACTTTCCTGTTTTATTTGATTTCATTTTAAGATATATTTTATTTTTAACCATGTGTATATATGTGAGTGGGTTTTGCAAGATGTAGGTACCCATAAAGCTTGGATCTCCAGGAGCTGGAGTTAGGGGCAGTTGTGAGCTACCCAGGGGATGCTGAGAGCTGAATTCAGGTTCTAGGCAACTGCAAAGAGCAATATGCTGAGCAGCCTGTGGCCTCTCCAGTCCCTTTCACCTCCTTCCTGCTACCAGAAGGGTGCCTATCACATTCACATGGGGAGGGGGGAGGAGGGGGGAGGTCTTCCTGTTTAAAATAATCTAAATAAGAAAAGGTACTTGGGAGGCAGAGGCAAGCAGATCTCTGAGTTTGAGGTCAGTCTGGTCTGCACAGTGACTTCCAGGCTGGGCTTCGACTACACAGAGAGACCCTGTCTCAAAAAAGAAAACGAAACAAAAATCCCTTACAGGGGTGCCCAGTAGCTTTTGTTTTAGTTGACTGCAGATGCTGTCAAGTTGACAGCCAAGATTAGCCACCCCAGAATCTACTGGGGAAGTTGCAAGCTGCCTTGCAGGAAAGGGCTGGAATCCATGTACCATGACTACCTTATGCTTTTCTATTTACAGACAAAAGCACTGTAGACAAAAGTGTTTACAGATGCCTGTTTTCCCCTGGGATCACTCAGGTCTGAAATCCCATGGGGTTTTGTAGTCTCTCTCTGTCTCTCTCTTGCTTTCCCCATCAAGTGTTCACCCTCTTTATAGTGGTGTACTTAGTTTACCTCCTTGGTCCTATCAACTCTGATACTTCTGGCTGATTTCTCTCACAGACATATTTCCTTATTTCTTGACATATCTAATAATTTTTAAATTGTATACTGGACATGATGGACATCACATTACAGAATGTTTCAAGTTTTTAAGGAATACTGATTAGCTTAAGTGTGTGTGTGTGTGTGAGTGAGTGTGTGAGTGTGTGTGTGAGTGTGTTCGTGTGCTTGTGTGCTTATTCACACATGTGCAGTGGAGGCCGGAGATCAATGCCCTGTACCTTCTTCAGTTGCTCTCCACTTTAGTTTTTGAAACAGAATCTCTCACTGAGCCTGGAGCTCCTTAGTCGCCCAGGAATCCACCTCTCTTCGTCCTCAGCACAAAGATTATAAACAGATGCCACTAGGCCTGGCTTTTTACCGAGCTGCTAGGAATCAAACCTAAGTCTTCGTTCTTACATGGCAAGCACTTTGCCAGCTGAGCCATCCTCCAGACTTAAGCTTGATCCTTCAAGATTGTCCTTACATTTTCCCGGTGCAGAGCAAACTCCTAGGTTGCCCTCTGTGCAGAGGGTAGCTGCTCTGAGTGAATGCACGTGTGAGATACACACACACACACACACACACACACACACACACACACAGATTCTGTGTGAGATTGTGCAGTAGCTGTCTTCAGAACCTTAGCTTCTTTTTGATAGCGCTGACACTGAAAACTCTCACATCACCTTTCTTCTGAGAATAAACCACGGGCTGAAAGTGTCTGGTGCCTGGGATGTGTTAGCATGGGTCACATCTCCACCCTCCTCTTTCTTCCTGTCTGAGGTAAAGGTAGTCAGTCCTTCCATCTTCCCCTGAATCCTCATCTGCAGGGTCTCACCGTACTAGGACAGTGGAAGGAGTGGAAGATGAGCCACCCAGGTCCAGGTCCAAGGCTGAAATCCAGTATTTCGCTCACAGGGTGAGCAAGAGCTGCCCTTGAGGATGAAATGAAGAACAAGAAGTCTGTGAAGGCAACGGCAGACACCTGGTGAACTCTGACCCCACTAAACACCCCAGCCCTAACTGCCCCGCCCATTCCCCAGACTTCCATCGCTCCGCCCTCACCAATCTCCGCCCGTTCTAACGTCTCAGGCCCTAAAGCCCTCTTCACCCTGCTTCCTCCTAACCTTACATAGCTTCGACCAACCTGGCATTTTGTAGCTCCCTACGAACTCCTAATTCCGCCACTGCGACCGTGACGAGAAACCTTTCCCACCGGACTGCCTACGATTTGCATAACAGCTAACTCTTTCTCATCCAAATGTCTGGTTATTTTCTAGCGGCCCTCGTCTTGCCTTTTCTCTGTTACATTTTCTCTCTCAGCTGTGGAAGCTCAAATCCCAAAGAGTGCGCTTTAGCCGTCTCCCCTCCACCTCTCTTAATTCATCGGAATTCATTGGCCAACTGCCTCCAGGTTCTGTGACTGACAAGCTGGACAGTACTGAGCATACAGGGCGGCATTCTAGGCCTCTTGTGACAGGATTCCCAGCGTGTGAGATTCCTCCATTCCTACAGCCCTCTCCAAAGCCCCTGCAGCCCCCTACTAAGCCCCTGCAGCTCCCTACCAAGCC
>JADRCH010000044.1:5971019-5996028 GCA_019843965.1 Rhynchomys soricoides | reverse complement strand
TCCAAAGCCCCTGCAGCCCCCACCAAGCCCCTGCATCCCCCTCCGAGCCCCTGTAGCCTCCTACCAAGCCTCTGCAGCCCCCTCCTGCAGTCCAGTCAGCTTTTAACAACGTCTTTCTTTGTGACCCACATCACGGACTGACAGTAACTTCTTTCTCTGCTCTAGCCTGTGCAGATAGTTACTGCTCACCTGAGTCTGTGAGCAGGTAAGCATGGTCCTCTGAGGAGGAGAAGGAGGAGGAGAAGGAGGAGGAGGAGGAAGAGGAGGGAGAGGAGGGAGAGGAGGAGGAGGAAGAGGAGGAGAAGAGGAGGAGGAGGAAGAGGAGGAGGAAGAGGAGGAGGAGGAAGAGGAGGAGGAGGAGGAGGAAGAGGAGGAGGAAGAGGAGGAGGGAGGAAGAGGAGGAGGAGGAGGAGGAGGCTGTGGAGAAGAAAATGTGTTTCCTTTCCTCAGAGGCTGTGCTCTACCTGCTTAGGCTACTTGGTTCAGTGGTCCATGACAGAAGGGATCTACAGACACTGGCCATCACCCCAGCAGCAGGCACATTGGATATTGAGAAACACTTCAGCTCAAACCCAGAACTCTGCCCACATTGCCTCTCAGATCTTGTCTAGTACATTCCTATGTCTCCAGTCTCTAAGCATGTTTCCCTGATGCTCATTCAAGCCCCCACATAACAGGTCCAAAGTCTAGGAAATTCCCTGAGGTCTGAGAGTCATAGTTTCTTAAAACGAGCCCAGATAATTCCACAGAATCAAGGACTGGCAAGAAGTTCTGATTTTTTTTTTTTTAAGGATATTTTTTAATAGATCTGTAGGCATAGCATCTGTTGTAGGTGTTGGTTTGGTGTCAGTGAGTAATAAAAGTGTCATTCCCTGTGATTTTTATCAATTACGGTAAATATGCCAGTAATCACCCACTTTAGCTGCTGAAATACCAGTGTTGTCTGGAGTTGAGGCTGGGGACCTCTCAGAGGCCTCTTGAGGTAAACCCCACAGGTGTAGACTGACAAACAGTAGTTAAGCTAGAATTTGGAGAGGGGAGAAGTGTTCATGTATGTCAAGCAGACAAATTTGGACTTTTCTATGAGGGTCTGACATATCAAACGGGAAATAGGCAGAAATTACCCTAACAGTAAAAATCTTGTCATTTATCACCTCTAAAGCAATGGGCTCATTTAACACATCAATTCACAGATAATGATCTTCTCAGTCTGGTATTTATCCCACCTCTAAAAGTGTAGGCACCAGGGCAAGCCTCCTGTGTCTGTGGAGGAAACCTGTGGTGACCCGTCAGCCCCTGCTGCTGCAGAATGAGACAAGGGCCAACTGCCACGCAGGCTAAGATGTGAGAACCTTTCTACTTCTTCAAACGTAAAAAAAAATGAAGAGACATGGCTGGAAGTGACATGGAGTGGTAGCCTCGAGGTGAATAACGTCAGGGAAGTCCCACCTGTTCTGTTTGTTTGTTTTCCCTGGAAGCTGTTTGGAGCCGAAAATGTATTTCCACACTTGAAGCGCATGTGTGTTATCTGCCGACATCCCTAGCCAGTTCTCAGGCAATCACCAGAGTTCCGTCTATTTCAGATACCCTGAACATCCACCAGCCAGCAGGCATGAGGCTGTGGTTCGAGATGAGCGATGATGGAAGCCTCCTCTGCATGTGTGAAGAAGATCCAGCAAGGGGAGGAAGTAGGGCTCCTGAAAGCCAGGCTGAAATCCTGTGCTGAGTAAACCTGGGCTTCTGAATGGACAGAGTCGGTGTTTGAACAGCACAGGTGCCCGCCCACCCCCACCCTATCGGGTAGCACTGAGATTACGTTCAGGGGCATAGGGAGAACAGCGGGTTCCCAGAAAGACAGTGACCTAGACCATTCCTCTGGTTTACTCTTCTCTGTACCTCTCTGGTTTCCCCTCTTCCTGGGCTTCACTCAGGTAAGAATACCAAGTGCTCTCTGCTGCAAGTCACTAGGGTGCAAACTCACCCATGAACAATGCACACACACCTTTTCATAGACCTGTTGAGGCATAAACCTGCACAGACAACTGGGCACATATACCTGCACACAAACACACCTACACATACCTTCAGGCACACACACATGAGCCCACACCTGATCATACCTGCAACATGTCTGTAGGGATACACACACATGCTTCTATGCACCTTAAGGGACACATGTGCACATGCATGCCCACATCTGCACAGATACACATACCTGCCCACACCCACGAGAACAAACACAACTATATACACCTGCTCACTCCCACCCACACATTATCATACCTGCAGAGGCATACATACATACTTGAAGGGGTCATATATACATACATACATACAACTAATAATAATAATCTAATAACTTTTCTCTCTTTATGCTTTTTCACGTCTACCAGGGATACTCTGAGGTCAAAGCTGGTCCCTGTGTCTGTCTTCAAGGACACAGCCAATTTAAAAAAATCATTCATTTAAAAAGAATTTCTAAATCAGCTTCCACTGGCACAGCTTGATTGATTAATGTCTTTTGAACTCAATATGTTTTGAAAATAAGGGTTACTAACTTTCACAGACAGCCAGTGGTCTCCAGGAGCTGTGAAGATGTCTCGGCAATGCATACAAGACACATTTAGGTAAAGCTGGACACTAGTCAGCCCTGTGAACTAACTTCCGGTAACCGAGGGAGAAAGGCTAATGGAGATCAAGTGATCACATCACCTCATTGGCTCTGCCGATCTAAGTCAACTCAAAAGGCAACCATGACCCAGGCAACTCACTTCACTCTGGCACAGGACTGTTCACGTGGGGGTGATAAACGGGCTTCTGAGAATGTGAACTTACCAAGTGACTTGAGCAACAGGTTCTTTCTGTAATCTATGTGTTTCCCAGAAAACCTGAACTATCCCCCCACACCCATTCGACTATTCCTAATGGGAGAATATTTGTTTTCCTCAATGAATAAATTAGTAGTAGTAATAGCAGTGTGTGGTTATCTGAAACAGGGTTTCTATATACAGTCCTGGCTGCCCTGGGACTTACTACATATAGATCAAGCTGTTCTCATACTTACAGAGATGCTCCTGCCTCTGCCTTCCAAGGCAGATTAAAGGCTCATGCCACCATGGCCAACTAAATGGATAATTTTAGAATGCATGTCCAACAACGGTGTGTATGTTGTGTTAGCCATATGTTATTGTCAGCACACTTGTTAATTCGTAACAAGTTAACTCTCACAGAACAATGGGCATATTTTAGAACTATTTTTTGGCGAAATGTTACAGACCCATTATTCAGTTAATTAAATCTCTCGCCCCAATTGCTTTGGGTTCTAAGATGCACACATGCAATGTTTTTATCCTCTGTAGAGTCTGATGCACCCTCAGATTCAGCAGCCGGACACTGGCACTCCTTCCCTCCCTTCCACAGTGGTACATGGAATAAGAATGCACCCCAGGCTGGAATACCAAGGGAAGTGTATGCTCATGGAGGTAAGCGGGACAGAACTTTCGGTCCATATGGTCAAGAATAAAAAACAATCTGTGGTAGCCGGGCAGTGGTGGTGCACGCCTTTCATCCAGCACTCGGGAGGCAGAGGCAGGTGGATTTCTGAGTTTGAGGCCAGCCTGATCTACAGAGTGAGTTCCAGGACAGCCAGGGCTACACAGAGAAACCCTATCTCGATAAACAAACAAACAAAAAAAAAAAGAAAGAAAGAAAAAGAAAAAAAATCTGTGGCAAGATCAACTGTTCTTCTTAATCCTCTTTTATTTAAGAGTTGTAAACTATGCCCCCACACTGGAGCATGACTCCTTTTATCTCAAGAGCATTTTGCTGCATGTATCTGAGAACGCCCTTTGCGCCCTTTGCAGTCTCCACTACCAACTGAAAAGGCTACAGATGATTTCCCAAAGAATGAAGCAAGCCCTTGGGCTGCATTTACTTAACATACAAATGTTAAAACTGCATGCAGGTTTGCAGCAGGTGGCTGTGCAAATGTTCTCTCAAGGCCATAGGAAGTAACTGCTGCAACTCCACCCTCCTCCTCCACCTGCCACCAGCTTCCCAGGCTGACCCCTCTGTGTCTGTTCTCAGAGCCAGGAGTTGTAGAGGGAACAGGGCTGATGGCAAACTAAGACATGTTAGGTGGTGAGGGGTTAAACACTATGCTTGGGTATTATTTCATGGTCATCATCATCATCAGGTGAATTGGGTATTATTCGATGGTCAACGTCGTCATCGTCATCATCATCATCATCATCATCATCTGATCAGGATTCCAGATAGGAGCATCAGCTTTGTTGGTACAATGCTGGAAGTGATTCTCTTCAAGAGCAAGCAGACCGTGCTACTTGCAGGAGCCAACGCTGTGAGCTCACGTGGTCTGAGGGCTGAAGGTGAAAGCTGCTTTGCTTTCAGCCCCTGCTCCATGCCTCGGCTCATTTTTTCTGGGACCCTCCTATATGCACGGTGTGAAGGGAATTACCTATTACTTCAATTATTTGTTTCTTATCAGCTGATGTGAAACTACAAGGATTTGCATTGAATGGACACAAAGAAAGAGCAAGTCACGGCACATCGCCAAATGAAAGAGTGATGTTCTGGCGAATTTAGCCAAAATAATTTACTGCTATAAAAGTGGGGAAGTAGAAGGTACAGCCTTTGACCAATAAATCCCTGCTGCCCGTGAAACCCTTATCTGGTCCCCTCCGATACATTCCACACAAGGAAGCCATCATCATTGGCTCTGGCTTGTTATTTGTAAACCTTGATCTTCTGCACTTGGTGTCCTAAATATGGGTAATTAGCATCAGTTTATCGCGCTTCTGCATATTTCCTGCACTCTCCAAACACGCGAGCTTCCATTGGCTGCCGTTCTGCTACAGGAGATTATGAAGACAGATTGCACAGAACGAATGTGCTAAACGCGATTAGGAAGGAATAGAAATAGCAACTTGGCCAATAAATTCCTCGTGAGAGCCTTATCATGAAATTACACGTTGACTTGCTTCACACTCTCCCAGCCTCTTAATCCAGTGCCCCCACCAGGAATAAAATTCACTAATTTCTGAATTGCCGCAGATCCTCCTGACTTGTCACCAAGAGTGGCTGGCATGAGTGGGGCTGCAGGAAACACAGAGACGAACTTTACAATAAAAAAGTAAACTTTGAATGTCAGCGTGGGTGGCATGTGAGCGCACGTTGGGATGTTCAAAGCGGCTCAGAGTCTCTGAGTGAGCACGTACAGTCTGGGTTCTCAGTCAGGTAACTTTGAGTCCCACTTTTCCTCTTTGGGGATTGTACCCTTCCTGGTCTGTCTGAAAGGGAGGGCTTCCTCACCAGTCCGACAGACTCTGAAGCATGTTTAAATGCAGAGCAGTGAGCCAGCTGCCACTCCTTGTTGACCTGACAGTAGCCTGAATACTCTGGAGCATTTCTGAGACACTCCCTCCAGCTCTTTAAGTTCAGTTTCCTCCTTGTTCAGACAGGCTGTCTCTTACACCCTCTCATGTGCTCTAGCCCCCTCTGCACATTAAGGTGTATAAATAGGAAAATGCCTGCCCACTCTGCACCGTAAGGAGTGCAACCGAGAACACTGTAATAGGGCTGCTACAGGGGGAGCGTGATTCTTGTTCCTCCCTGCCTGTTAATGTTATTCTCCCCAGGGCTTTATAATAACTTAGGTATTTAAAGAGGCCCATTAAGCCTTTCGATCTACCAGGGGACTATTTATAGCACAGAGCCACAGTCAGACATCAGGAGGCCCCCCACTGAAGCAAGGTACACAGCAAGAACCCCAAAGGACTGAGCTTCTCTTTGCTAGAGGGCATCATGGACATCCAGATCAAACACGAATCAGGTATCTGTGCTCCCAGAAAAGACAGGCTTCCCGTCGCTCACTGTGGAAGGAATTCATTAGCTAAGAAAATCCAGAGCCATTGTGAAGCAAGTTTTTATGTGCAGATCACAATATGGCCTCTGCTTTCTTTTCTCCGGGCAATTCCTACGGGGCTTTGCTGAGTAAAGGTTCTCACGAGCAATCCAGAGAAAGGGTTCTAGGTTTCCTTTCTGAAACCTGAGTTCAGATCAGCATCCACAAAGTAAATGCTCGACGGTGCCTCTTTCCACACTGACACTGTTTCTAGGACCTGGTGTGGCTGCACACGGAGGAGCCCTCCTAGATGAGCAGCCACCCAGAATTCAGGTATGCCTGGACCTTGAGAAGGATGGTTTAGCCTTTTGCGGGCTGTCTGGTCTTTTGTTGGCTGGCAAGGATTTTGTTTTCCAGAGATGAGCCTTCACTAACCTTGAGTGGGAGAGAATCAGCCAGGGCCTCTGAGGCACATGAAAATACTTGTCTGAAGGAGCTGGCTCTTAGAAATCCCAGCACAGATGCCTGGAGCAGAAAGGGAAACACCTGTAGTGGCTGCTGCCCTGCAGGCACCTCCGTTACTAGAGTCACCAAGAAACAGCATTAAAGAGTCTTGGAAGTGAGAGTGCTCCTCTGAAGAGAGGCCCAGGAACCTGTTGCTAAGGAGCCAGGATGGCAGGGTCCCTGCTGGGCCTGCATAGAAGGAGCCGGGTGCCTAGCGGTTCCTTCTTGAAGCCTGGGTTAAGGATTCTATATGGCTTCATCCACAGTTCTACTCAAGCAAAGATGCGCGTCAACTGCTAGGCCTAAGGCACACGTGGATGCTGGAGCTCAGCTCAACAACTGGGAATGGCGGACCCCTCCAGAGCCCCAGAAGACCCTCGCCCGGGGGTGACATCAGTTGGGGAGCTATTAATAACTGCCCTCCCCTCCCTGTCATATTTCCTGAACTGGTGAGCTTTGTGGAGGGGGTGGAGTAGGAGGGAACCGCTTGCCATTAATCTGGGAACAAACAGCTAACCCCGGTGACTGGTATTTTCCCTTTTCTTTTCTCACTTTTCTCAGTGTGGGGAAGGCGATTGTGAGGCGCTCTGCTGGAATTTGGCAGCGCGGAGGCTTGGAGAGCAGCCCCATGCTGGCTTCTATTCAGCCGGCCAGTTTTCCTCGAGCTTTGGAAGTTTCACTCAGCCGTGCACTCAATGGCTTCACAAAGCTGATTACAAGCTTCAGCGCATTCCTGAAGGAGCCAAAAGCGACGCAGGTGCAAACGAGCCGAGGGAGCCCCTTATCCCGGTGACAGAATGGGACAAGCTGGGAAAGGCTTGGACCACACAAATCCAAGACTCACCAGGCAGCAGAGAGCCTGCCTTGGGAACCGGGGGTCATTATCCGCCCTATTCAGCGGGGCCGGGGACCCTGGGGCCGGGGAGGCCGACAGGGCGCAAGCGCCACCGCCAGTGCGTGCCTCCGGCAGTGGGGACCCCGCTGGGCTCTGCAGTCCGTCGGGATGTTGGGCGCTGCGTTTGTTCCCACCGACAGCGGTCCGCGAAATCCATCCTGCTCGTGAAAGCCGGTGTCCACGCTAACCGGGATACAGGAGAACAGGGGTAGCGAAGATGCGCAGTGCGTGGACAGTGCATGACTTCGGTAATCGAGGCCGCACTAACATGGTCCTGCCGCAGGCCACTCTCAGCCCCACCCCATCCCACCCCGCTCCAGCCCTGTCCCCCTCAGCTTGTCTTCATCTTTCTTCTCTAGAGTCCAATGGAGAGCAACCTTCACAAAGTGCGCTGGGCGGGGGTGGAGGGTGCAGGGGCAGGGAATAGTGGCCCGTAGCCCCGCAGAATCAGATCACCAGGTGGTCTAGTGCACCCTGCGGGGCAGTGGCAAGCCAGGAGAGCCGCCTCTGCCTGGGGAATTAACAACGTTACTGCCAGAGAAGGACTACAGGCCGCGGGGACCAGTTCCTAGGGTAGAGCTTACAGAAGGGTCGAGCGTGGGACAGACTGAGGTGGGACTGATGTAGTTTAGGGACCGACTGATCCAGCTCAGTAGGCTGCCCCTATTCCCCCACCCCGCCCCATCCAGGCCAGCATAGCAGGAGTAACACTAGCCTGCCCCCCCCCGCGTCCTCCCACTCCCGCCCCACGTCTCGAGGCCTCAGCCCAGCCCCACGCTTTGCCGGGCTGCACCCCGAGGTGCCCGCGTGCAGGGCGCGGGCGGGCAGGGCGCGCTTGCCGACGCTCTTTTGTCTGATAACTAATTTGAGTTAATGCGATCTTTATGTAAAGCTAACAGCGGATAATTGTCTATTTTCTCGCCAACAGTCTCCATCACAGTCACTTATCTGGAAACCTGCGGCTGGATTAATCGCTATATTCCCAAGATGAGCGGTGCTGCAATCCGCAGTGAACCGGGTGGGAACACGGAAGCATCCCCCAGGTTCTCGTGGGGCCAGCAGCTGGCCAGCTCCCTGCAGAGGATGCTGCACAGTTACTAGCACCTGTTTGGGCTCCGGGGGGGGGGGGTCCACGGGCATGCAGGCGCACAGAAGATGTGAAAGAGAGGAAGGAGTCAGGCCTGTGGGGACCTCGGCATGAAAGAGGTTAGTTGGCCCTCAGTAAAGGCACAGAACTGCCTGTGCGAATAAAGCAGAAAGGCTGCTGCTGAGCCTTCAGACCACGGCCTATTCAGATGCAGAAAAATGTTCCCTCCCGTCATGATCTCCCAGCCTCACCCCTACCACACTCCCCCGCTGCGCCTTAAGCCCCTCCCCTGGAATTTCCTCCTTCAGGATCCCGGTCGGTCGTGCAAGGGTCAGCAATATTTACTTAGGAACTGTGGGCGTGGAAATAAGTCGTAGTTGTCCGGCCCCTTGTCCTACCTATTCGAGTTAAAGATGGTGGGTTGTGTGGTGCCGAAGCTCTAGGGAGAATACTTGTCTACAAAAACTTGCTCTGCTGAGGTCAAAACATCAGTGTCAAAGGAACTACCACTTGGTGCTGGAGGCTGCTGAGCCTGGGCAATGATGTCTCTGGAGGTGTGGAAGCCGGGCATCAGCTTGTGACAGCTTTAGGCCATAGAGATGGAAACTGTGTACCTCCATTTTGGAAGCATATTAAACATCCAAAGGTAGACACCCATTGGTCCATCACATTATTAGACTGTTAGATGAGGGGGTACCCCAGATGCTCCCCCAATAGCTTCTGCAAGCTGCTCTTAAAAGTCTCCTGGTTTTCATCTCCAGCCGCTTGGAGGAAACCTTCAAAAGCAAACATGTGAGTCCCTGCAAAGCAGCTGGAGCTAAGGTTCCCAGGACAGTCGCCCTCATGTCCTCGTGAGGCCGGCCAGCTTCAACTCTCACCTGAATCCTGTCACCTCTGATCTGTGGACAATGCTGAGCCGGACAGCCCCTGGTCAACCAGGCAGAACAGTCTATGCAAATGCTGGAGGCCAGCCCTGGGAACAGTGCACCCATTGTCCAGGGTCTTTCAAAGCTGGGAGCAGCTGCTCACACTTGCCGCCCTGGACCCTTGGCTGCCAGAGTAATGTCATCATTGCAAGACATAGACTCTGAAAATTATACGACCCGAATTCATGAGCAGCCTTGAGTGTTTCTGTCTGTGCCACATTTCAGAGTCCAGAGCTGCTTCTGTTGTTGGGGACATGGGCAGGGGCAGGGGAGAGTTTGCAGTTTCTTACTAGGGGATTTGAAAACTTTACAAACTGGCCTTGGCTCAAAGGACTAAGAAGTTGAGGATTTTTTGTTGTCTCTTGCGGCTGCTTGCAAGTTTAAGTGCATCAAAAGGAGTCAGGATGAAGAGCAAGAGCCAACCACAGGAGGTTATTTTCCTTAGCTTGGACTCCAAGTGTCACTTCCTATTGAGGCAAACAGGCTGACTGGATCAGCATTCTCAGACCACCTCAGCTCCCTTCACAGAAGCATCAGTGGTTCATGTAATCGCTTCCATCCTCCCTCTCTGCCTCCCCCCACCCCCTCTCTGCAACCTGGACTGGAAAAGGATGCTCTTGGGCCAGGGGATGGCAGTACCTGGTGTAAGAGATGAGAATGGGGACCAGCAGTGGGTAGCCTGTAGTGTGCCTGCTGCCAAACCTGAGAGTACATCCCTCTGCTCTTCAGTCACAGAGCCTAGTGGTGAGGATCTCCAAGGATTGGGGGGGGGGGGGGTTTCCGGGCTTTGGGTAAGGTAGCTTCCTCCTCTCCTTCAATATGTTTGATCCCAGGGACCTCTAGTGTATTGCATTTTGCTTTGTTTTGGGTCTCATTCTATAACTCAAGTTGGCCTAGAACTCAGTGCAATCCACCTGTGTCAGCTTACTAGAGGTAGTATCACAGGCCCGAGGCACCTTGCTCTGTTGACAGGTCCCCTGCCTCGTCACAGGACTCTGCTGTTGTCCCCTCCGCCTTCTCCCTGGGTGGAGCACGTTCCCAGGAAACACCAAGAAAACCGCCAGGCCACTTCTAGCAGGATTATACTCAAGCTAGGAAGGTTGCAGAGCATGTTCTCCTTTCCTGGTCAGGCTGCCCTCTGTACCTCAGCCCTCCCAAGGAGCCTTCCCAATTCTTGATAGCCTGAACAGGGAGGGTTCGGATAGATGTGAAGTTCAACAAAATACTGTTTTACACAAGCAAAAAAACAAAACAAAACAAAACAAAACAGGAAGACTTATGAAGAAGAGATCCTGTAACCCATGAGGCTTGTATATCTGGGTTTGATTCTCTGAGCATTCCAGGCTGCCCCAAACCAGGGAGACTATAGGGCAGCCATTTGGGTATGACTGGTGGGGAGGCCATCAAGATGTAAACTGCATGGACGAGCTGGGCTCTCAGTACGAACCAGGCTCCCTGGAGATGCTCAGGGTATCTACTGAGGAAGTGCGGGGTCCTGGGTAGGAGAGTTAATAGGCTGGTAGCCAGAGAAGTCATGTGACAAAACAGGGCCTCTTTTCTGCAAAAGGACCTTCCCATGGTCCTTTTGCAGACCATGGGCTTGCCCTTGCCTCTCTCCCCTTCTCACACACAGTGAGCGTTCATCCTCACATGCTCGTGCACACTTGCACACACAGGTGCCAGACATCAACCTTTATGTATAGCAAGTCATTCACAAGTAACAGATTCACACTCAAACACAGGGCATTCCTAGTTCCAGAGCTGTGTTCCGGTTGCACTCTGGATGGTTCATCTGGCCCAAGTGCCTGACCTCTGGATTTGGCACGGAGGACAGTGTGAGTCCAAGGGCCAGAAAGTCCCAGGCCTTTCCTTCTGTCCTGTCAGGATCTGGTTTTGTCCCAAGTTGGACAACTTGTGGGTGGGCTTGTCAGCTTGCTTTCTGTGCTTCCTGATTTGCCCTTTCTGTCTGTATTTATTCCTGGAGTGCTCTCAGAGTGCCATGTACACTTCCCGCTATCCAAAATGGTACCTGGCAACCACATGTGGCCCCTGAGCACACAAAATTCAGAATGTCATACACACTAGATTTTAAAGCTGCTGAATCATTGATTACTTGAGATATTGGCTACAGAAATGACGATGCTTGGGATGTGCTAGATTAAATAAAACACATTATTAAAATGAGTCTCACTGACAGCTGCTCTTGGAAGTCAGTGTGGCCTTGGTAGTTCCTCTTTACTGGCTCTGTGCCTGTCAGCAGCTGTCTTTGGTCTTTCCATGATCCTCCAGGAAATGGAAAAAGAAGAAGCAAATGTAGAGGAAAGAACTGAGCCTGCGATCAGTAGAGGCAGCAGAGCCCCTCTTTCAAAGTTACTCTTGTAACAATCAAAGCTTCCTCTCTGGCAGCAGCAGAAAAAAGAAGCACACATTGTATTTATTGCTGGAATTGTATTCTTTCTGTTTCAACTTTAATTCTATGTCATTACATTGTGATCTCGGGCAGCAGTCCATAAGCCCTGCAGCAACTTTTGAAGAATCTTGCTACTACTCTTGTAATGGAGGGATGCTGATTCCAGGAGTCCCTGTGTGAATCCCAAGGCATTATAAGGAAACTTCTCTCTGCTATTTTCAAACTTTTAGTCAGCACTTGACACTTTCCGGCTTTAATTTTGCCTTACAACCGAGTCACCAGGTCTAACTGCCACCACTCAAATAAAATACAAAATTCTGAACAGAACTTTATCTACTGTGAACAGGATCTGTACCATCCAAGAATGAGATCATTCTAGAAATTATTTTTTGGACTAACACAAAGCTTTAGAATTACATGGAATCAGATTGGGCCCAGGAGGCCATGAGGGACCACGTTTATAAACTTCTATCTTAGATTCATTCATTTACATTTCTTCATGCACTGGGAAGTGTGCATGCCATGGTGCACATGGAGGACAATCTTCAGGAGTCACTTCTCCCCTTCTACCTGTGGGTCACAGGGATCTAACTCAGGCCGTCAGGCTCGGCACCAACTGCCCTTTAGATGTTGAGCCATCTTGCCAATCCAAGTAAACTTTGATATTAAAGATTTCAAAGTACTCTCTATAATATTTTAGATACCAGATGTCTGAAAGTGAAGTCGTAAAAAGAAATTTTATTTAGTCATTTGGTGAGAAATGAAAAAACCTGCCCCACATTTACTGTCCCTGGTGTATTCTATTGAAGTGCACCATGAAAATTTTATGTGGGTAGGCTTGTAGTACATACAATATAGCTCAATATACTTATTTTGGGTATTGTATAATCAATATGAAAAGAATGGGAAAATGTGAAGTCAAGTCCACTATGCCAATAAAACTGGAAATATCTCAGAGATAATTTTGAATAAAATCATTTTTCATCATAAAAGGAGCTGTTGTCCATTATTTTTATGTTCACGTACTCTTCTGATTTTGGCTGAATTCTGTCTAAGATAAAAATTATAAAGTTCCAAATTATGAAGTACCAAACAGTGTCATGGTTTATGTAAATGAACTGATATGGTTTCCTTGGGGAATGCATTCCTTGCAAAATATCATTCTTAGGATTTTCTGTTTAGCAATAGTAAGAAATTAGTAGCGACATCCTAGCCTGTTATCTGTCTCTCTGTCTGTCTGTATATCTGTCCATTTATTATTGTTTGCTTGAAATAGGTTCTCAAGTATCCCAGGTTGGTCCCTAACCCACTGTGTTATCTGAGGGTGACCTTGAAGTTCTGATCCTCCTTGCCTCTACCTCCTGAGGACTGGGACGACAGGTGTGTTCCACCATGCCCAGCTTGAGGCAGTGCTGGGACTAGAACACAGAACTGGGTGCTCTCAGCAAACTGAGCTACAGACCAAGCCCCACACTATCTATTTTCAATAGTTGCTGTGCTGGCTGGTGTTGTGTGTCAACTTGACACAAGCTGGAGTTATAACAGAGAAAGGAGCTTCAGTTGAGAAAAATGCCTCCATGAGATCCAGCTGGAAGGCATTTTCTCAATTAGTGATCAAGGGGGAGGGCCCCTTGTGGGTGGTACCATCTGTGGGCTGGTAGTCTTGGGTTCTATAAGAGAGCAAGCTGAGCAAGCTAGGGAAAGCAGGTCAGGAAGTAACAACCCTCCATGGCCTTTGCATCAGCTCCTGCTTCCTGACCTGCTTGAGGTCCAGTCCTGACTTCCTTTGGTGATGAACAGCAATGTGGAAGTGTAAGCCGAATAAACCTTTTCCTCCCCAACTTGCTTCTTGGTCCTGATGTTTGTGCAGGAATAGGAACCCTGAGAAAGACAGTTGCTAAGAAAATACCTCCAAATGGGCCACATGTCACGCTGAAGATATTAGCCTCCTATTAGCAGCCCCAAAGATGCCTCGGACACGTAGGATGGCTGGTGTGTCCCTGAACAAGGTGCTTCTGTTTGAGATAACTCATGCTTACTTCTTTATCCTGACCCATGGAGCTGCCAAGAAGAGCAGCAGGACTTCGGCCACTGCTGTCCTCACTCTCCCACTTTCCCAGAACCATGTATGATTGGAAGATTCCAGAATGTTGAATAAGGACACAGGAAAGATGAAGGAAGAAGGGGGCAAGGTCACAGATCCCGCATAGTAACATTCCAATTAGCTAATGTGCCTGCTTGTTTAGCAAGTGCATTACACGGCCTCATTTGCTTCATCTTCTAAGACCATGGAGACTCTCATGGACCTTCTGTTTTCCTTCCCCCCACCCCACCCCCAGGAGATTACAATGGTTATGCACTTTCAAATATTCACAGGCAAGATATTGTGGATAAACAGCTCAAGACTCACTAAATTAGGTCACTGCTCATATGGGGCCAGTGTTATATATCCCTTGTGTTGAAATTATCTGGTGTCAGCTACATTGATTGAAAAATTGAAAAAGCACTACAGACCAGAGGGAAAAGTCTTATTACAAGATGTCTCAAAAGCAGATAAGAAAGGAAGGAGGGCCTCTGTAAACGAGGTTCTTATCTAGATTTTAATATGGCAGTAAGCAAATTATAAATGTTTTTTGCAAGTAAGATAAATTACATAGTAAAGCAGACACATCTAAAGCTTTCGTGATTCTGTGCTAGCCATATATACTTCATGTGTTTGCCAAGCTTGTGTGTGTGTGTGTGTGTGTGTGTGTGTTCCCCCAAGACACATTCCATGTAAAGACAGAGTCCTCAGCAGAGTCAGGATACACCACCTGGACAATTGTCTTATTCTAGAAAAGGTTGTTCAAGACATTGAGGCCAACACCACTGGGGGAGCCCCCGGACTTAAATCTCAGCAATGACATCTGCATCAAGCAAGTTTCTCAGAATAGGTCTCCCAAGGAAGCCCTGGAACATGGCCAAGGTGTACAGGCACAAGGGGATGTTCTTCAGGCTTTCCTGCAATGACTGGGCTTGCTGAATCAGAGGCCAGTGGCTCCTTTTTTACCAGGCAGCTTCTTAGTAATGTTTTAGGAAACCAGTAATCCCAGTTGAAATCTGGTCCCTATTGTCCCCTGACTAACCAAAGTTAACAGGCTGCGTGTTCCAGATAATTGTTCATGATCATTGATACTATGTCTCAAGACATCAACACAACAGCTATCAGTGGGGATATGTCAGGAATGCATTTGGTGCTCTGGAAGCGTAGCACCCTGGAGGACCTTCCTGTGTGCCTGAGTGTCGGTAGCCATGATGACCCTTCACTTCAGGTCCAAATCATGTTACTATTGGAAAGGGAACATTTGAACATACCATGAGCTCTACAGCGTTGGAGAGAAGCCGGGAGGCCTGTGAGGGCAGTGGTGAGCTCCCTGCAGCACTGTGGGATGGCTAGAGAGGAGACTAGCCACAGCTGTTGTGGATGTGAATGGTGCTGAAGCAGCTGCAGAGACCAAAATAGAAAACAAAGACAGACCTGGGAGTCCGGGGTCTGGAATAAAGAATATTTAGAACTTAGAACACCCAATTTCATTTGTAAAGAACGAAGCTGGACAGTTAAAAGTCACCCAGCTAGGCTTGATGTCCTCCGTGCCTGCCTGGTATGAACTGGGAACCCTGGTGTCTCTGCTGGGGCTACAGTTGTGTCTGCTCTAGGCGTCTGTGCTTACTCACCAGTGCCACTCACATGTGGGGAGCAATGGGTGTCTGAGACAGAGCTGGCTCAATCTCTCTCCTAAATTAATGCAAATTAGATATTGTGGAAAAAGTCATGCCTCCAGGAGGTGGTGCCTAATGCTCCAACCAATTCCTTTGGAGCTTCACTGGCTGGCCCCCTTCCTAAGCCATTTTGCAACCTCGTGATTGGTTGACTGGATTAGATAAAACCAGGACTTGTCTGAGAAGTAGGCACAGGGCTAGGGACTAATTCCAGGCTTTTCACAGCCTCACTAAAGCTGCAGGAAGACAAATTGTTTTCCACAGAAGGATACTTGGTGAGGGCTGATCAGAGGAAGGTTGGGTGAGTCTTCACTCAAAATAAGGCTCCCACTTATTGTGAGGGTTTTCTTTCTTGTGGGGCCAGGCACAAGGCTGGCTTGTAGAAGTTTCTAGTTCAAGGTTCTGTCATGAAGTGGGCAGAGAGGGTGGTCAAACTCACTCCACGAGAGGCTTCCTGAAGCTTTGCGGGCCTTCTGATCCCGTCTGAAAGGTTCTCTGTATCTTCCCCAAGTTTGTTTTCATCACAATTGTAATAGTGAACATTTCTGTGAGAGGCAAGGAGGAGCACCATCACCTTGTCCCGGAAACACAGCACCTCCGGGTATCTCAGCCAAGCAGAACAGGCAAAAGGGGATCATTCTGTGCTGGAGAACAGCGTTAACGGCAGCACAGAGGTGTGGGAAGAGCACGGGATCTGCAGGGAGTTGTTAAGGGCAGGTGGGCAGGAGGAAAAGCATCACGAAGCCTGTGAGGGAGGTTAGGTGGGCATGGCAGCTAGGCTGTGTTCATGCAGGGCTGGACCCCAAAGCACAAGCCTGGAGAACAGACTGCAAAGGACAGCCTCTCTGGAAAGGGTGGGACCTCACACTGCTAGAGAGAGGGAGACACATAAAGAGAGGTTGTGTTTCTTGATCCATTCGGTGGAGGAAGGACTGCAAAGAAGCCAGACTTAACAAGGGCAGTGTGGACTAGTGAGCATACACAGGGTGCCAGGTCAGGAGAGCGCCTATGCGGGTGCATGGTAGAGTGACCTCCAGGTGCCTATACTTGAACAGGGTGAGTCTGAGTGATGGCACTGGCTAATTGAACGGGATTCTGTTTGCTGAAGCACTTCTGTGAACGTGTGGAGTCTGTGGGCCATGTGTGAGTGCCATGCAGCTCTGAAGTGCTTTCTAGGCTTTTAATGAAAACATTGATTACCAAGGTTATTATCTTGGTAAAATAAAGTGCTTCTCCCACTGTGGTGGGCTTTAAATTAAAACACTGGCAATAAAGCACAAATGTATAATTCTTGTTTAAATATTCACATGCATTCTTTATTTTTGTCTGTGTGTGTGTGCGTGTGCATGCGTGTGTGTGTGTGTGTGTGTGTGTGTGTGTGTGTGTGTGAGTCATGTGTTGACACTGAGTGTCTTCCTCAATCACTATCTACATTATTTTTTGAGACAGGGTCTCTTGCTGAATCTGAGTGTCACTGTTAAGACCTAGGTAAAATATGAATGGAATATTAAGGTTTAAGTAAAATGTTTAGGCCTAGGTAACTGTCACCTGGCTAGCCTCCATTATAAAGAGAACTTTCTCATAGGTTTCTGCTGTTACTAGGAAACTTTCTAATGCCAAGACTGATTACACAGTCTGTTATGTTCTATGCCTTGGAAAGCAGTCACGATAGAAGTCAGTAGAACTTTTTGTAGTTTACTCACAAGAAGCTTAGACCTGAACCAACCACTGAGGAGCACTTCCTGTTCCTGTGTATAAGCTTTTATGGTGTAAGCTGCCCCTGGGATGGACCCCAGTATAAGAAACTATTTGGAATAAGACTTCCATCTTGAGTAATAGTTGAGTAAAGTTTGAGTTCCCAAGACCTCCCTGGGAACTGACATCCTACTTGGCAGAAAGAGACATGTTCGTGGGTAACTGACATTCTCGTTGGCAAGTTAAGACATGGATGTTAGACAGTTCCCATCCCGGTAAACAACACATGTTAGACAATGCAAATCCCCTGCCACAGCTGAATACCCCAACCAATGGGAGCAAAATACAACAAAGCATGTTCCTAAGGAAATCCTTACCCCTAAATCCTGATTGGTGGAATAACTTGGCATAGATGTTTGTGGTTTAAAAACTCTGTAGGATCTTAACTCAGGGTCATGGTTCAGTTTCTGAACCTGGACCATGGCCCTGGTCAACCAATCCTGGGGCATATGCTCAATAAACTATCTCTAAATGGCTGAGATCAGTGTTCATGTGATTTGTGAGGCAATTCCTGGACCCCAACACTCAGTGATTAGCTAGAGTGGCAAGCTGTGAGCCTTCTGATTGGTGTATGACACCATGCCTTGATTTTTATCTATGTCTTGGGATTGAACTGTTGACAACTATTTTACTGAATCATCTCTTCATGACCCTCTGTTGATTTTTCAATAATAATTAAAAAAAGAAATGAGCACATTTCAAAAGACTGATCGTTGTGTTTGAGAGGCCGACAAGCTGTGACGCTTTTCTAATAGACCTACAGACTGTGCACAGTTCTCAGGACCCCAACCAGCTTCCCAGTGCTTCCTGTGCCTTCGGCTGCATCATCTCATACAACCCCCAGATGCCCCATAAGGCAGTTTATAACCCAACGATAGCCACCTTGCTGGCTAGGAATCTGGAGGCATCACTGAACTCAAGATCTGGGCTGTGCGACCAGAAGCCTATTCTCCACTCGGCTTGTCTTCCATATTTCTTTACAGACCTCGTGTCAGTCAACTCTCTCTCCCTGTGACGAAACCCTGGGGATTACATCTAACAAAGTGAAAAGATTTATTCTGGCTCACGGTTTTGGTGGCTTTAACCAATGATACAGTCATCTCCACAGTCCTCAGGCCTGTGGAGAGGAGGGTAGTTGTTTACTTTCTAGCAACCAGAAACAAAAGAGAAAGACAGGAAGGGGTAGGAATTTCAAGACAGCCTATAAGGACACACCCCCGGTGACTTAACTTCTCCTCCCTGGCCTGTTTACTAAACAGTATACCGCCCTCCAAAAGTGTGTGTCATCCATTGTAATCCAACCCTTTGGTGGCATTTAGATGTGGGCGGGGAGGGGGCTGATGCTTGTGCTCCACCAATGCTGTACTGAGACGCACACATCCGCACAGGCATGCTCACACACACACACACACACACACACACACACACACACAAACCATCACCACCCTCTTATCACGAGCAATCCAGCAGGAGTTCATTTGCCCCTAACCTGTCCAGGAGCCCTTGGTTTCCTGCTTCATTTTATTGAAGGCTCATGGCCAGCATACTTTAAGAAGGTCTGTCGTCTTTCCTAAAGCTCAGATAATTGCTGGTCTTTTGTTTGTTTGTTTGCTTGTTGGTTTTTGTTTTTGTTTTATAAAAGATTTTTCCTGTTTTTAAATTAAATTGTTTTGCTTATTTACATTCAAAATGTTGCTCCCCTTTCTGCCCCTCCCCCAGTTGCTAGTACTTCTTGGCTATAAAATACTTTGAATTGAGCTATGTCTATTGCTATTTTAAAGATCCAGTGCTATTGCCCACTTACAGTGTAAATACACGTTCTGTGCACTGGGAAACCAAAGCATTGTGATAAAATTCCCTTATCACCAAAGTTGTTCATTATAGTGGTCTGACCTCTGGACTACAAAATGTCTGAAGTACACAGGCAGACATGATCTGAGATGTACAGTGTTGGTAAGATACACATGTGGACTGGGTGTGGGGTGCATGCATGCAATCTCAGCCAGTGAGAGACTGGGCTATCCCCACTTATACATATGTTTGAGGCCAGCCTGAGCTACACGAGACTGTCTCCATAATCAATAAATACAATCTGGATCTCTTTGTCCTTAATAAAAACAGATGTTTGGAGAAAATGGCCCCTGCAGAGAAGCAGAAAAAAAGACATTCTGGCTTGGTTCTGGAGTGACCTCAAAGGTTGTCAACCGATGGTACTATTTAATGGAAGTCGGTGGGAACTTTAGGAAGTCAGACCCAGCTGGAGGAAAGGTCACACGGTGGTCATGTTCTTGCCTCTCCCCCTTTTCCCCTTCTCTGTTCCCTGGCTGCCCAGAGCTGAGCAGCTCTGCTCCTCCACGATTCCCCACCATGGCCCTGATGCTCTGCCTGACCCCAGGAACAACAGAGCTGAGTAGCGGTGGACTGAACGTGTTGGGGTCATGGGCCACGATTTCTTTCCACCTTGAAGCTGATTTTTCTTAATTATTTTATCAATAGCACCAAACAGTTAACTAACATAGAACCCCACCCCCGACCCGGTTCCACCCAGACACTAACTCTGCCTCTATTCCTGACTTGGGATCAGCTGTGGGACCACGTATATGGACAACCTAACAGGAGGAAAAGGAGGTGAAGACTGGACGGTGCTCATGAGGACCAGGGGCTTCCTCACAGGGGAAAGGGCTTTGGGCTTGGTTCTAAGACAGCAGCAGAGAAAGGGGAGACTGGGGGAGGTTCTCTGGGTGGCAGGGCCGCATACCCCTGGGTTGAATCATGATCACCCCCTCCAGGTGTAACATCTTAACTCCTCACACTCAGAGAGTGCCCCTATTAACACCACCTTTGTAGATGTAATGGTTTAGATGCTATACGGTCCTTCTAAGCAGGCAGCCCTGAATGGCACCTTAGAATAAGAACAAGGGCCTACAGAAAAGCCAACAGAGCAGAGACCAGAATGCCAGGAGCTGCCTGTAAAACCCACATAGTGTTCAGAGGCAGGAAGACATCTCTCCGGGTGCATTAAGGCTTGTCTGCTTCCCTAAGCTAAGATTTTTACTCCCAGAACTGTGAGGTCTCAGTGTGGGCATCCTGGGCTGGCCACATTGTTCTGGGACAGCCCCACCCACTGACTCAGAGCCCCAAAGAGGAAAGGGCTGACAGAATAGATGACAACTCAAAATCAAGGGATTGCAGGCAGGCTGGAGCAGGCACAGTCTCCAAGGCTGGAGGCAGGGGTGGAACACTCAATGCCCAGAGAAGTCCCAGGGTAGAAGGAAGCTGTGTCAAGACCTCAGCTTGAGAGAAGAGTCTCAGCAGGAAGTGGACAGCTGGCTCTGCCTCTACAACCTGCCAGAGATATGTCCCCCAAATCACACCTGGTTGAAGTTCTGGGCCAGGGAGATCTCAGGTGTTCTGATGTCCTTAGCTACTAGGTGAGAGGCTTATCAGGTCCGAAGTCCCTGCAGTGATGATCAGGGCACACTTCCATGCCAACTGCACCTAGGTGATCCCTTGGGACACATAGACAGTGATCCCTAGTTTGCCTTTGAGGAGAAGCGTTTAGCGGGCACTGTGGGTGAGCTAGGGAGAATGGACCCCCACCCCCATCCCCACCCTTGGTGCTATTAGCACATGGATATGGAGGTAGTAAGTTCTCTGCAGCCCATGGTTCAAGAGGTACTAAGAAGCTCTGCGCAGGCAGATGCTGGGGCTAGAGGGAGCTCAGGAGGTCTAATGCTTTCTCCAGTATGCATATAGCCCTGGGTTCAGCACTGCATAGAATCAGGTGATAGGCACCCGTAATCTCAGGAGTTCAAGGTCACCCTCAGCTACATAACAAGTTCTAGGCCATCCTGGGATACATGAGGGAAGGATGGGGGCGGGGGGGGGGGATCCTGGGGGGGAAAAGGGAAGGAGGGAGGGAGAGATGGAAAGGAAGGGAGGGAAGAACCTTGATGACAGAAAGCCTCATCAATGCGTATGGTATTTGCATTTATACACTTAACATCAGCATCCTGTCCCCTGTCCCCTGAGCCCACAGGGAAGGCTCTTGACCCTCCTACTTTGTTATCTTTCCTTGGTGGTGGGCTGGGGTCTTTAGAATAAATTGGACAGAATGGGCCACCTATTCTAACCCTCGGCTCTGGTGCATCTCGGCCGCTGCTCCAGGGGCGCAAGGCAACTCCCTGACAGGCAGAGCTGATTTCAGATCTGATTGCAGCAAAGCAGGGCAGTGTAATTGCCAATCAGGCGACCGGAGGTGAGATTCAGAACTGCATCATGGGTAGCCTCACCTTGGAGTCCTCTAGAGCAGGCAACACTGGCTACTGCCACTCACGGAGCTGAGAGACAGAGAAGCCCCTGCATTGTCACACTGAGCTGCTGGACCCCTGCTGGGTCCTGCCAGCCCCAATCAGGGGCCTCTTGGGAAGCTACCCCTTCCTGAGATTGCAGGGGAGCCCAGGACGGCCTCGGGGTCCTTAATGAGCTCAACATCGGCTGCAGACTTAAGACTCAGCTGACACCATGGTATCAGGGCTGGGTGCAAGGCCGAGGTAAGGGCTGCTGCTGGCCACATCTGCCTGGCCTTTAAGTGGGTTCAGACTGGGACACCACCTGAGGTGAGAGGCGTCCCCATTGCACCCACAGCCCTCTGCAGATCTCTGAGTAAAATCACACATTCTGAATTTGAATATGAAGGCTAATAAATGAGACACGAAATCAAAATTCCTCGTATATCAAATGCGAGCTGTGCAGCAGCAGGACTTTAAATAGATCTGTGGCGACACGCTTCAAAACGGGCAATCTGGATTCGGAAGCTCGAGTGGCATGGGTGACTGGGGAGCACACCACAGGGTCAGTACATGGCCCATGGGCCCTGCTCCTGCCTGGGATGGCCGGGGCTGTGTGATCTGTCTTCTTCCTGAATGTTGCTTCTGGTCCCACTTGACTCATTTAGAGGCCCCTGACAGCCTCCCCCAGGATTTGTCAAGCTGAGCAAGCATGTTCTTTTACTGTCTCTTTCACCCTTTAAGGCAGGACCCCTGTCTTTTTTTTGTTTTGTTTTGTTTTGTTTTTTGTTTTTCGAGACAGGGTTTCTCTGTGTAGCCCTGGCTGTCCTGGAACTCACTGTGTATAACAGGCTGGCCTCAAACTCAGAAATCCACCTGCCTCTGCCTCCCGAGTGCTGGGATTAAAGGCGTGTGCCACCACTGCCCGACAGGACAACCCCCTCCCCCCCCCATCGGGGCTAGAGAAGGAGAGAGAAGTGAAGAAGGGCAAGGAGGAAGGGAGAGGAGGGGGGAGGAGGGGGAGAGAAAGGAGGAGGGAGAAAGAAGGGAGGAGGGGGAGAAGGAAGGGGAAGAGAAAATCAATGAAGGGAGGAGAGGAAGAGGAAGGAAACTAAAGAAAGCAAAGTGTAGAAATGAAGCTAAATTCCAAATACGCCTACAGTGGCATTAATCTCTGGCTTGCAATGTTGGACGGGGTGATCTCTTTCCCAGTTGATACTACAGGGACTCAGGTGTTGGGGTCTTGGAAGCAGCGGCATACACAGAGGTCTGACCTCACCACCCAGTGCCTCCTGAAGGGCAGTTCCTGCAAAGCACACCAAACACCTTAGATTCAGCTCCTCCCCAAGTGGCCAATGCCAGCTGCTGGGGCTGGCAGGCACAACCTTGAGGTCCTAATGTTAGCATACCTTTGTGTCTCAGCCCTCCTCAGTTGTATTCTCCAAGAAATAAAGAACAAATCTTATTTTAGGGGTAATGCTCCAAGAGGTCCACCGGGTACAGCAGGATGTGTACAAGCCTGCTTTAAGCACAATTATCCAGGTACGCAGACAGACAGACAGGCGGACAGACACGGGGTATGCTTTTGACAATGTTTATGAAAAGGTGAATTCTCCTTTCACACATGGACCTGCATACGTGTGAACTTGACTGGAGGCTCTGCTGCCAAGAGCTATAAAATCTCAGGTAAAAAGAAAATTAGATTTACTTATCATGTGAGTATTTGCTTGCACAAATATATGTGCACCATGTGCTTGCCTGATGTCCAGGAAGGTCAGAAGAGGGTGTCAGGCAACAAGGAACTAGAGTTATACATGGCTGTGAGCCATCATGCGGCTGGGTCCTTTGGAAGGGCAGCAGCTGTTCTTAAGCACTGAGTCATCTCTCCAGCCCCTAACATCTCAGCGTAGGTCCTGAACTGCGGCCCTGTGAGTGTGTGAGCAAAGAGTTTTCATGGCTGGGAAAAATAGGTCATTTTACTCTTGACTCAAGGTTATGGGTGGTCTATGCAAGCTCTGACTCCACAGTCAGTGTGTAGAGGACGGGTGCCTTCCGGGAAATGTGGGAATGATGTCTACAGCCAAAGACTTTGGGGACCAATGGGTCTGGAGACTTAATGGTTTTCTAGAGTCTCTCCCCCCCCCCATCCCCTCACTAACATCTCTTTCTGCATGTTCAGACAGCAGCTGCCATTTTATGCCACATGGATGCTACAGGCACTGGGGGTGTTTTAGAAACTCCCAATGCAAGGATTTGCACAGGTATTGTTAGATTCTCTGGAAACAGTCACTTAAGAAGACACAGCACCACAGTGCTCTGCAGCCACATATACTTTAAGGCAGGTGAAAGTGTCATGTGATTGCTGCTGGCTTCTGAATATTTGAATTAAGGAAGTAACGACAGGTAAAATGAGCAGCTGCTCTCTTATCCAAGACCCAAGCTATGTTCTGTGCTGGAGCGAGTGTGTGCATGAATGTGTGGTATGTGAGTTAATATCAGAACAATGGAGTGTACCAGCTTGCACACACTTCTGTGAGTGTACAATGTGTGATCATGGGTGCGTACAATGAAGTCAAGACTCTCACCGTTGGGGGACAGTTCCTGGGGGAGATGTGCGCATCTCAGATAGGGAACTGTGCTGTTCGGTTCTTGTCAATTTGACAGAAACCTAGACATATCCAGGAAGAGGGGAGCTCAACAATGAAATGGCCTCTATCACATTGGCATGTAGGCCAATCTATGAGGCATTTTATTGATCAATGATTGTTGTGGTAATACCCAGTCCATTGTGGGTGGGTGGTGCCACCGGTGGGCAGGTGGTCCTGGGAGGTACAAGAGGGCAAGCTGAACAATCCATGAGCACCAAGGTAGTAATCAAAGTTCCTTCATGACATCTGCTTCAGTTTCTGCCATGGCTTTCCTTTTTCCTATAAATTGTAAGCTGAAATATACTCTTTCCTTCTCAAGTTGATTTAGGTCATATTTGTCACAGCAATAAAGAGCAAAGCAGGACAGGAACTAATGACAGACCAAGGTAGTAGAACCAGCAAGACCCAACTTGGTGAACCAATGTGTTTGTTGAGCTTATCAACAGAAGTACAGGTGATGGGTTAGTTACAGGAACAGAGGTGACAAATCACCAAAGCCCACCCTAGCTGCATCACCAAAGCCCACCCTAGCATGAGTGACAGCTCAAAAAAGCCAGAACTCACTGCACAATTTGCAGGCAACCCAATAGGTTGGAGAGTGAACCTTCCATGCATCTGGGCTTGTCTGAGGGTGTCTCTAGGAAATCCTTACTTTGTAGATAAGCTTGGGGAGATTCCAGTCTATCTGAACTGGTCAGTTTCAGGGACTTTCTGAAGCTTCTAAGTTGTTTACTCCCTGAGTCAAATGAGCCTCCCTTTAAAGCATCCTGAGTCTTGAGAGCTTCCCTTTAAGGTAGAATGTTTTATCTCAGAGGAAATTTCTAACACACACACACACACACACACACACACACACACGGGGGGGGGGGGAGC
>JADRCH010000044.1:5910005-5970919 GCA_019843965.1 Rhynchomys soricoides | reverse complement strand
TTCTAACATACACACACACACACACACACACACACACACACACACACACACGGGGGGGGGGGGAGCCTTAAATTTTCTTTGTCCTACCTAAGAGGCAGCCTCACTCTCTCACCGAGCACATCCCCTCTACAATTAGGTTTGTGTCTTATTTTTATCTATTAGTGGTAATTTGGGAAAAGCCAAACTTTCTAATTTTGATAATTTTAATTTTTCCTTTGTAGATTTTGCTTTCACATTGTATTTGAGAACACAATGTTTGTTTGTTTCTACATTCCTCGTGGCTGTTGTGGTATACAGCTTTAATCCCAGCACTTGGGAAACAGAGGCAGTCTCAAAAACAAGTTTTTTAAAAAGTTGTCATAAGCATTTTTAAAAGTGATTTGTGTGTGTCTCTGTGTGTCATATGTGTCTGTCTGATGTGTGTGTGTGTATACACTTTCAGTTCTTCTGGTTAAATATCTGAGATTGAGACCACAACTTCTTGCAAGATTAATTTCATAAGAATTCTGAAAAGTGTTTTCGACATGTGTGGCCATTTTGCCTTGAGAATTCTGGTCACCAACAATTAAAACTGCAATGAAAAAAACTAACATAATCAGCAAGTGGATTATGCATTCCAAAGACAGCAAGATTTCACTACTGAACAGTGAGCCTGGTGTTCTGTGGGCGTGGCTCACTCGTCTGTCTGACTCTTCTTTAGTAAAATGTCTCTTCATATAGTTAGTCAACTTCTCAACCAGGCAGCTTGGCCTTATTGATGGATTTTTGACAAGTCTCTCAATTCCTTGCCTAAATTCTTTGTGAGGTAGTAATTTAGAAGCATCTTGGGATAATCTACAACTCTTATCTTTATTCTTTTGGTAGTGATTTGGCTAAAGCCAAACTTTTAATTTGGATAAATTTATGATTTCCTTTATAGGTTACGTTTTTCACATCATGTTTAAGAACAATTTGTACAACCAATGCAATGGGTTTTTCCCCCTACATTTCTCCTAAGATTGCAACAGTTTTGAGTTTTACATTTATATCTGTGGTCAATTTTTAGCTATAGACAGAGGGTTTGTTTTTTGTACGGCATCCAGTGGCTGCAGTGCCACAGGCTGACAGGACCGTCTTTTCTCCACTGAATTATCTTTGTACTCTTGTCAAAAATCAATCGTGTGGGTCTATTTCTAGACTCCATCCCCCTGTATCGATCGCTGTGTGTCTTTTTGCCAGTATGGCATTGTCTTGATCGTTGCAGCTGTAGACTGAGTTTGGGAATTAGGTAGTCTTAACTTTGTGCTTTTCCAAAATTATTTTTTATGACTCCAATAACTTGTCTTTCTACATAAATTTTTGAATCAGCTTGTGTGTTGCAAAAGAATCCTGCTAGGGCTTGATTAGGACCAGCTTCATATCTGCAGATGGATTTTCAAAGAAGCGACAAGCTGATATTACCTTCAGATGATGCACGGGGTACTGCTCTGTGTGTGCATGTCTTTTTCCAACCATCCTGTGGCTTTTCATATGTTCTGCCCTCTAGTCCATGATATAAACACCTGAATGTTTCATTTTTGTGATTTGGTTGAAAGAATATTTAGAAGTTAATTCCCAGTTGTTTGTTGGGAATACACACACATGTCCTTCCATATTGCTGCATTACCATCTTGTCAAATGCATGTGTCGGTCTTAGGATAGATTGGGTAAATTCTGCAGGATTTGTGTGTAGAGATGACATCACTGGTGAAGAGGTGGAGGTTTATTTTCCTTCATGATTCATTAATTTTCCTCTTCCCCTTGTCTATGCTTGAACAAAACCTTTTATATGATATTGGATAGAAGCAGAAATGACTAGATGTCTAACCTTGGTCTGATCTGGTTTATTTGTTTGCTTTTGCTTTATTTTTTTAGATGGTTTTCTTTTGTACAGCTCAGGCTGGTGTGGAACACACAGCAATCCTCTTTCTCTGGCTTCTTTCATGATGACATTACAGGCATGTGCTACTGTGTCCTGTTCATTCCCAGTATTAAAAGAGAAGTATTAAAAGTATTAAAAAAAGTATTAAAAGAGAAGCCCCTCCCCCAGAGCCTGTAGGAGGAAGGCTCAGGCTTGTGGCTCTGTTGAGTAAAAACCGAGGTTTTCATTGAACTTCCCTGTATTTGGCTAAGGGCTTCCTGAGCCTCCACTAAGACACCCCTGTCAGTGTTTGTAGGGAGCAGAGGAAGCTCTGAGTCATCGATGCATAGGCACACACACACAAAATACGAAAACATTTTTTAAAAGAAAAGAAACCCAAGAAGCTTCCCTTTCCTCCCACTCTTCCACCCAGTTTCCACCTGTATTAGCATTTTTTCTCACTGCTCTGACCATGTGTCTAACAAAGACAATGTAAGGAAGGACACTCCATTTCGGCTCACATGAGACTTTCATGGTAGGAAAACCACAGAGGTAGGAACATGCGCGTCGGGCCTTGGTGCATCCTCAGTCAGGAAGCAGGGAGAAACAGACAGTAGGCCTCCTCATCTTTGTTCACTTTGGGACCCCGCATGGCACTGAGCTCACTCAGGATGGGTCTTCCTTTCTCAGTTAACCCTGCCTGAAGACACTGATGTGGAGTGCACGGTTGGAGTGCTTACAGAGCTCTGTAGTTATGAGAACACTGCTGGCTCCCTGACATGCTGCTCTCTGTCTCTGCACCCCAGCCCCACAAAGACCTGGGATGAGGAGGTCCAAATACCCAGCTTAATCTTGAGCGACAGGGCACAGAGCAAGAGGCCTTGATATGGCCAGGAATGTTCTCATACACTCACTCTTTCTAGCTGCCCCAAGAGTAAACCATCCTCTTGCCTGTGGGTATATAGTCCTGCAGTTTGTCACTGTGCTGAGCTGAACCGTGATGTCTTCAGATGTGACGGGATCTGAGGGCCTTCGACGCCCCAGCCAGGCTATTGATCAGTGACAGTCTTGCATGCCCTTCATTCCCCTTCTGCTTCCTTGTCGTCTTGTCCTGTGCCAGTCTCACTCCTTCCTCTATGCCTTCTCTAACCTCTTTTCTTTTCTCCAAATGTATTTCCTGCCCCCACTGCCTCACCACCGCATTGCCTGATACAGATTCTCTAGCCTGGTCTCCAACTTTTTATTTAAACCAACCGGCACACCTTATGAATGCTCTAAAAATATGTTCTAAAAAAACTAAGTACTATTTAGGGAATAAGGAGATCATGGAGGCAGAGCAGGAGCTGTGGGGGATGGGGGAGGGAACGCTTGACCACAGTTGGCAGAATGCAGACAGCTACTGTAGAAAATAATGTACATATAGTCCTGTGAAAAAATTAAAACAGGTTACTACAGCATCCAGAAAATCAGTGCATGGATGTGATGGTTTGTATATGTTTGGACCAGGGAGTGGCACTATTAGGAGGTGTGGCCTTGTTGGAGTGGGTGTGTCATTGTGAGCATGGGCTTTAAGTCCCTCATCTTAGCTGTCTGGAAGTCAGTCTTCTCCTGTTTGCCTTTGAACAAGATAAAGAACTCTCAACCTCTCCTACACCATGCCTGCCTGGACTCCTGACTATCAAGGACTGAACTTCTGAACCTGTAAGCCAGCCCCAAGTAAATGCTGTCCTTATAAGAGTTGCCTTGGTCATGGTGTCTAATCACAGCAGTAAACTCTAATAAGACAACGCCCCTTTCCAAGTGTGCACAGGTACACTTACCTGCGCTGAATAAAAGCTAGTTACTTTGTGCAAAGGAAGTTTCTCATTTCTATGTTCAAGTACAGGAGCGATATCCAGTGCTTACAATAATGTACTGGAGTTAGCCAGCAACCCAGATCTGGTTTACTTAGAGGACTGGAGAGCTGAGTCGGAGGTTAAGAGCATTTGCTGCTCTTGCTAAGGTGCTCTTACCTGCACCTGAATAGCAGCTCACAAATACCTATAACTCCAGTTCCCAGGCATCAGGTATCCTCTTCTGGATTCTGGGGAACTAGGCATGCATATGGTGTGCTTAAATACATGCAGGCAAAATGCTCGTACACGTAAAATAAAATCCATCTTTTTAAAAGATTGTGGCGAGTGGACGGACAGGAAGGGGAACCAAGGCAGTGCCTACTACCCTTGTTGCTATGCTGAACACTGATTTGTTTGCTTGGTTGGTTTGTTTTGAGACAGGATCTCTCCATGTAGCCTTAGTTGGCCTTGAACTCACAGACATCTGTTTGCCCTGCCTCCAAAGTGATCTAAGGAACCTATTACCACTCCCTGCCTGAATAGTGACCTTTTGAAGAAACAATTGATACCAGCTACAAACCTTTTCACACTGTTTTGGATCTTGCTAATGCTTCTTCCAACAGCCTCTTAAGAGATAACTCCAGAGACCAATTACCATCTGCAGTGGTCCTCACCTGTCCATTCTTTGTAAAAAAGTGTCTTTGCAAAATGTTGCAGTGCTGCCCTATACTGGATCCTGCAGGGTTATAAAGGCACCTGAGAGGTTTGCAAGAACCTCTAAGGAACAGGGTGGGGAATCAGGCAGGTTGCTGTGGCCAGGCATAGTTACAATGTTTTGGGGAGCTTCATGGTTAGATAAGACACAGATGATACAATATAAAAGAATGAGAAAAATCCTCCAACATCAGCCTGCCTGTGCATGGAAACATTTAGAACAAGGGTTAAGGAGTTTGAAGGAAAGCACCCTGGGTAGGTTAAAAAAGACACCCCCAGAGGCCAAGCTTCCTGTGCCAGAGACGGACTACTTTCTAATCATGGTTGGCCGCAGAGGCCCCCTGGGTTTCTTGCCCACCAAGACTAGATGGCCAGGCTCTACTGATGAACACACCACATATGTTGATTGTAGACATGAGAAGTCAAGCTGGGATTGAACTGGAAGCTTCCTCCTTGCTGGCTAGCTTTTGTTTTGCTAGAAGACATTATGTAGGCTACTGGTGGAGAATTTTTCTTTACAACAGTCCCGCTTGGCTGCAGATCCCTCCTGCTGTATTATCAACAAGAAACATTGTGTCTACCAATACAATAGTGGCTGGGTGTATAACCAGCTGCTTTCCTGTTGGATTAGATCCCGTCCTACACCTAGTGCTGTCAACTCTGTCAACAGTCTGTGCTCTAGGAGACCTGGGATGTAATGAGAAAACCACCACTGTTATTTCAGTACATGGATATGCTGTACTTGTGAAGTTGCCTTTGGAATGTTTATATTTAGGACCGTAAGTTGCTGCTACTGTCAACCACCTTTAGGGAAACTTGTATTTGCAATATCAGTTGCTGTGAAAACCCAACTGCCCCAGATCTCTCTCTCTCTCTCTGTCTTGTTTATTCTGTCTCCCAGTCTCTATCTGTCTCTCTTATGCCCCAACTGGAAAACAGCCTTTTGCGCTGATCTCCTGCAGGGTAGCACACCTTGCTCCCAACCTGCCAACGGGACATTCTGCCCTGTTTTACCCTAATGAGAATAACAAAGACTTGGTAGGCATATTAGTCAGGGTTCTCTAGAGTCGCAGAACTTAAGGAATGTCTCTCTACATTGAGGAAATATATTGTGATGACTTACAGTCTGCAGTCCAACTAACCCAACAATGGTCAGCTATGAATGGGAAGTCCAAGAATCTAGTAGTTTCTTAGTCCCATGAGGCTAGTTGTTTCAGCTGGTCTTCTGTAGAAGTGGGTTCCAACAGATGTGCTGGCAAGTAAGTGCAAGCAGAAGAGTGAGTCTTCCTTCTTCCAGTGTCCTTATGTAGGTCTCCAGCAGAAGGTGTGACCCAGATTAAAGGTGTGTATCACCACTCCTGGATCTGGGACTTTCTTGTCCCAGGCTGACCTTGAACTCAGAGACCTCCTTGCCTTAATCTCCTGGGATTAAAGGTTTATACTCCCTTGCCTGGGCCTAAGCTTTTCATGAACACTATGCCTCAAGATCTCCAAGATCCAGGACAGAAACTTGTGTCTTCCAACCTCAAGATCTGGATCACAGGTGTGCCCTCCAATTCTGGATTGTAGTTCATTCCAGATAGAGTCAAGTTGGCAACCAGAAATCGCCATTACAGCAGGCTTTCCTGGCACTTGTGTGCTGCCCACCTGTGATCTGAGCCACACTAAGAACCTCTTATCTCCAGTCGTCACCTCCACCTATCACTGGACACCCCATCCTTCAGTGGCAATTGGTAAGTTCTCCCTCTCAGTCAGTGCAAATGCTTCCCTGAGTCTCTAGTGAAGGTTGTCTGACCATTTCCCTCGGATGAGATTTCAAGCACAGTTTTCACGTTCTGGATTCATTTGAAAGTCCTGATACCAGGTGTCTTAGGGTTTTACTGCTGTGAACAGACACCATGACCAAGGCAACTCTTATAAGACAACATTTAATTGGGGCTGGCTTACAGGTTTGGAGGTTCAGTCCATTATCATCAAGGCAGGATCATGGCAGCATGCAGGCAGGTATGGTGCAGGAGGAGCTGAGTTCTACATCTTGTTCCCAAGGCAAACAGGAGAAAATTGGCTTCCAGGCAGCTAGGATGAGGGTCTTAAAGCCCACACCCACAGTGACATACCTACTCCAACAAGGCCACACTTCCAAATTGTGCCACTCCCTGGGCCAAGAGTATTCCAACCATGACACCAGGCATTCCACCAAGGTACCTTTCACTGATTGATCCTAAAAATCACCTCCCAAAATAGCGCCACCAGCTGACAACTAAGCATTCAGCTTGTGAGCCTGTGAGGGATGCTTTTATCTCAAATCTCAACCGGGAGTTGGAAGATTTATCTGGCCCACAAAACCATCAGGCCAGGCTTCTTTATTTTTTAAATTTTATTTTAATGAAAAAGTAAGAGCTGCAAATCTCCCAGGTGTCCGCTCAACAGAGTTCTGTTCTAGCTCCTTCAAGGCTTATCTGCAAGCAGACAACAACCCTGACCTTTCAAGCAACTTGAGGAGTCTGAGGTAGAGGTGAGAGAGCATCCTGTGCAGGCAGGAGCAGGGAGGGCAGTGTGGGCTACAGTGAGTGAGACAGCAATGGAGATTAAAAACATCTGGTCAGCTTCATGATCCGTGTGTCCGTAAGGGTACCATTCTGTCCCTCGAGATTCTTCCACAGATTTCAAGCATGTCTCAGGCATGTCCAGGCATATTCAGGCAAGCATGCCCAGATTGTAAAGGAGCAAGTGCCTTATCATGGTACAAAGCCTTCTTGATGAAGGACAACATCCCTGTGGCTCCACACTTGGCACACACCTGAGGGTGAAGCATGGTTCCTTGAGAAGGGACCCTAGAGAAGGCTTCCCTGGTTTCAGGTTTGTGGAGCCTGAGGGCCGGGCATCACTGCAATGCTGAGTATTGATTAATAGGACGTATTCCTTTGTTGTCTGTCACACATAGGTGCTTAAGCTAGTTCTCATAAACACAGGGAGCAGGCATGGGCCACACAGCAGGACACTCTTTGTTTTAAAACCCAGAGTGTGGAGGTAGTCAGTGACCCACCGGGACATTTTCTGGCAGTTAGCAAGTGGCCAGAAGAGTTTAAAATCCTGGGGTGAAATCAAAGGCCCTTAAGAAAAAGAAAAAAAAAAAACCACATAAATGAAAATGGCCACTTGGTCATTAGTCACCAGGAGTTGTCTGACCTGGGGGTGGGACAGTATTATTGCTATTATGAACTATACAAATGTAGAGAAGAAAGTAATTACCTCCTTCAGATCCTGAAAAGTTAATGTTGAACTGCTTGTTACCATGGACACACCGGCTGTTTGCAGCACTGGTCTTTCCATGGTCATTGAGGATGCTCTGTAAAGCCAGCAAAACCACCATGGTTCCCTGTCTCAATGCACCCTTCCTGGGCAAAGAAAGTCCGTTGTTCAAACACATGGCCTCATAGATAGACACAGAACTGGGAAAGATAAAGTGTGTGCAAGAACCAGCTTGCAAGTACTAATGTGACTGGGCTGCAGAAGGAGGAGGAGAGGAAGAGAAGAGGCGGAGGAAGGGGAGGGGAAAGAAGGGGGAGGGGGAGAAAGGGGAGGGGGCGGGGGCAGGGGAAGGGGGGGGGGGGGAGGGGGAGAGGAGGGGGGGGGGGGGGGGAGGGAAGGGGGAAGAAGCAGCAGCTACAACTGCAGTAGCAGCTAGAGAGCTCTGTCCTGTAAGGGGATCCCAAGCTATCTTGATCCTATCGACTTACAAACATTTCTTCACGATCTTTTTGGGAGATTCCTCTGGTGGGCAGGGAGATGCTTAGAGATGTCCTTGTCCTTGAGAACAGAAGAAATAAAGTAAAGCCCATTTTAAAGTGGATGTGAGTGTTTTCAAAGGCTTCTCTTTTGTTATTTCTGTTTGGGGGGGTTCCAGATTGTTGCCCACTTTCCCAAAGAATCCAAGTGGGATTTGGATTTGCAAAGGTAGAAAGAAAATTTTATTTAGAGCAAAGCCATAAAAAAGTTCAGAACCCACTGCACTCAGAGCAGTAGGCATGTGAGTGGAGATGTTCGAGGTCCCTGATCACTGTTTGGGGTTTCCTTTTTATGGGGTTTAAGAGAAGGGGGAGTTTGTTTACTTGTTTGTTTGTTTTTAAAAGATCTTCTTTTACATTTATTTATTTATTTATTTTGAGTAAACATATGCTAGGGTTCATGTGTGTTACCATGAGTATGTAGAAGTCAAAAGACAACTTGCAGGATTCAGTTCTCTTCTTCGACCATGTGGGCTCCAAGGATCCAAATCAGGTCATCAGACCTGCAGCAGATACTTGTGTATGTGCCTAGCCATCTTACTGACTGGGTTCTCCATTTTGATTGACATGTTTAGACTGCATAGGCCTTTGTTCTCCTTACCTGACCTTTCCCATAATGCATCTCATTTTAATTACAGGGTCAACCAATTATGCTAGTCATAAGATGGCAAATAGGGGTTTTTTCAGAAGTTAAGGACAGTTTGTCTTCTTTGCACACATAGCCAAGACTAGGTCAGGCTGGACTGATCTTTCCGTTCTTCATACCTGAATACAATGAGAACATATTTGAATAAACACCAAGTTTGATGATGATTAGGGAAGAATAAACTCTTACTATCATTCAAGAGGGGTACACAAGTAGCCAGAGTATGTAGGGGCAGGCGTCCAAGCTCACTAGGTGCATTGCCTGGAGAGAGGTGCGTGTTCAACATTCATGCAAGTACAGGAGCCAAACTCCCAAGTGCCTTGTTTAGAGGAGGGGATGTTGTGAAGAGCTGATGAAGTCCTGAGTGAATGAGTCCTGAGTGAATGAGTCCTGACCTCAACTACGTCAAGTACCCAAGTGCAGGCAGCTCCAGACACTGAGAACTCCAAATGTCTATACAATTCCTCAAGGAAATAAAAATAAACCTACACAGTATATGCTGATTCTCCTGGTAAAGACAGCCAAGCTCGGGTCACTTCTGTTATTTTTAGTAATTTGTCTTCCTATGGCTTTTATTAGAACCATCATTCCATGACAGATAGGAACTGGGGCCATAGACTGATGGTGACCCCAGCTACGTTCAACAGCAACGATCAGAAATGATTGTAACTCTATCTTTAAAAGCGGATGAGAGAAATGTGTTGGTTACCTTTCCATTGATACAGAGCACTTGAGAAAATCAACTAAAGGGCTTATCCTGGCCCACAGTTTCAGAGGTCTTGGCCCATGGTCAGTTGGCCTGTTGCTTTGGAATTCTGGCAAGGCAAAAACTGTCGTGGCCAGAGCATTCAGTAGAGCAAAGCTGTTCACCTCATGGTGGCCAGGAAACTGCAAGGAGAAAACCTGGGTTTCCAACATCTCTCTTGAAGACATACTCCTAATGACTTAAGACCTCCTATTGGAGGTCTAAGACTACATCTTAATGGTTGTACTGACCACCAATAGCAACATCCTGAGGTCCCAGACCTTGAAGATCTGGGTCTACCCCAGAGAGAAACCACCTTCTACCTTTGTTTAGATAACATTCCTTCAAGGCACCACAGAAAGCTCAGGCCCTTTCTCAAACACTTTGCTGCCATCTTGGATGCTGCCATCTGGGACTAACTAGGAACTGTCTCAAAGACCCATATACATCTGGTGAGTGTGGCAGAGAGCCATGAGAAAGCCATCCTTCTCTCCCTGTCAGCTGCAGACACCATGGCCTCAGAAGCTGTGTTTGGTCTTCAAGAGTGCCCACCCAGTGCCAGGTGTAAAGATATGGAGTTCTTCTCACTGGGCATGTTAACAGCGAAGTTAGCCTACGGAAGCCTCCCTAAGCTGTCTCACTCACTGTGTGGCCCATGGTTCAGGAAGTGCTATCAAACTGCATTCTGAACATCTTCACTGTGAGTCTCAATTCCCCCTTCCCTCACCTCAGCCTGTGGGACGCTCACATCAGCCATTCTTCCTCAGCCTGGTTTCTACAACCTTCACACCTCCTGGTCACCAGGTTCTACCTGGGCTACCTCATCTGCACACATCAGTCTCCTCACATTTTCCCATGGGACAGCTCAAGAGGGGTCTTCTGGAAAGACAGACTTCTCAGCTGCTTTAGGCTCCCTTTCCTCAAATCCAACTGTCTCCTCATCCCTCGGCTCTTACCTGACCCCTATTCTTTCCTTCTTGTTGTATCCATCTGTCCAGGACATGCAGCCCAGAGCTTGTCCTGTGACGAGACAGTCTTCTGCACTGTATATAACATCAGTGTGTCTCCTCCTTCCTAGCAGAGATGAGAGCTTCTCCTGTAGAGCAGGAGAGGCACTAAGCTGTGTTTCCAGAGGTCCTGAGTCCTGGATTTGGGTGGTTCTGGGGACTGACTGATCTACAGTCACTGGTGTACAAGAGGGCACCTGCTTCCACTTGGGATCAAGGGGATCTTTATCCCACCATCCAGCTGCCCATGATGCCTTCTCAGGCCAAGGACTCCTTGCAGCTGTGCTTTGTAGGGGCATGCTTTGCAGTGTGGAAGGCTGCCCTCGAGACTTTATTGTCCCAGGAATAAGGACCCTTGCCTCACCCACTGTGGTCCCTTCTTGCTCATATTGACAAAGATAGTTCTGAAAGCTTCTGGGAAATGGGCTGCCTTCCTCTAGAGAAGAATGACCCGTGCAGCCACAGTCAATCTACACTCTGGAAGTACACACATCTCCCAAAGGTTAGCCCTCTACCGCTGTCTTCCCACCACACTTGGAGTGACCATGACAGGCCACTAGGGAGTCCAAGGTGACCTCTTCCTTCCAGACTTTTTTAAAAATGTATTCAGCTGTGAGATGACACACAAATAAGGGAAGTTTAAAATGAGGTTTTACCTCATTGTGGCTATTTCCACTCCTTTACATTGTCAAAAATTATTATTTGTTCCAATTCAAAGCAATCCTTTAGCTTTGATTTTAAACAAGGCTCAGCATTTGGCTGCTTTACGTATTCATAAGCCTTTATTCATGCCAGCACTGTGATATTTAAATATGCTCACACACAGGTATTAAATTAAGTGCTTTGCTTTTTTGTTTGTTTAATCAGTCATCTGTATCATCCCCCAGTGCTGGCGAGCACGAGAGGCAGTAGCAGCTTCTTTGTGGGTCTCCAGACAGGGAGAATGTAGTCCTGTCAAGAGGCAGGGCTGTGCACTGCTGTCCCCTGCTCATGTAGCTGGGGTGGGAGAAAACAAAGATGTTGGAGTTTGTGGAATCATGGGTTTTTTTCTAAATGGGAACTAGAACAGTCTCGACAATAATCGCATAGTTAATTTTGCCCCCCATCTTTCATGCTTAAATACTGTTTATTACACACACAAAAGTCTCAGATTCTTTCTGCTATATTTCGTGTTGTTGAAGCAATGTTTGCTCAGATTTGGGGTGGCCATTGTCACACTTCAGCTAAACTATCAGGAATCAAATAGTGAGTACAGCCTCCTTCAGTGAGTTTCTGAGAGGGAACCCTGGACCATAGGAGTAAGTGATGATCCCAGCCAGAGGTAAAAGTTCCTGAGCACTATCAAGAAAGGGTTCCCTGTAAAGATGCCAGGGAAGCAGAGGCATGGCCTGGCAGTGAAGCTAAAACTCCTGCATGTGCTAACTTTAAGGGCAGCTTCCACTCTCAGCCACTAAGCAGAATTATCTTGTTGTTAAAGGATATGCACTCCACAGACACCACCGCTGTCCTGTAAGGCACTCTGTGGGCGTGTGCACCTACAGATGCGTTTGGCTGCACAACCGCATTCGGACATATATATCCTCATAAGGCCCTGTTTGCCAAACTCCTAGTGATTTCTGTAATTATACACAGAATGTATTTTCCCAAACACACAAAGAAGATCTTTATGCCGCCACTTAGGGTCTAGATTGAACTTAAACCACTACTTAGTCGATCTCTCTTAATAGGAAACTAAAAGGAAATTTTATGACAACATTATCAGTAGCATTTTGCTGATAATTAGAATAACAATAATAATACTGAGATATTTTTTCAGTAATAATGGTGTTATTAATGAGATTTTTATGAAAGACAGGCTTCTTTGCTATAATTATGAAAATTGATCTTTTGCATTTTTCTTGTTCGCTGAAATCAGATAAGTGGCTTAACTACATGTATTATTTCTAATAAATATTCAAAAGAATGCATTTAAACAAGGCTCCTCATTCTATTCTTGCTCATATTCCTTGCATTTAAATAAAAGTGTAATTGCTCTGCTTTTTAAACTGCTAGTTTGGATTAGCTGTCTAACCTGCACAGGGTAGCTGTTTGCTGTTTGCATTTTTAATAGCTTTATTACCATTTGGTGAAGCCTTAATTTCTGACTCCCTTGAAGAGTCCTGCCTTTAAGTCAGCGCTACAATTTAACCAGCAATAATCTGTCAAGATAAGATAAAGAGCCATACCAGAGGAAGCTCCGTGTTTTTGTGTAGCATTCTGTCATTGTTAAAGGCAAGATCCGAGCATGTCAAAATGTAACCTCTGAAAGTTTCTTAAACTTTGTAGTCCAACTTCCCGGTTCATGTTTTTACTCACTGGCTCCCGAGTGTGTTATCTCCACCAGGGAGAGCAGTGATAACGTGGGTCTCATTATTGAGAGCATATGCCTAAGGACCGGAGCAGACTGTATACCTATGTGTCTTTATATTGAGCATGTATACACGCAAGGAAGCTGCATACACAGAAAGAAAAATCTGTGTTTCAGCATCGGAGGTAATCCATGTCTGAGCGTGTGAGCCTGTGAGTGCCTGTGTACATGTGTGTCACATATGTGTTCCTACGTGCATGTATATGTGTGCGTTTCATTTTAAAACTCGTGTCAAACCTGTGACAGGGAAGGGGATTCTGATGAACTGCCTCACACCCACTGTCCAGCATCAACAGTCAGCAGTTCTGAGTCTTATTCCGTACCCCACCAGCAGCAAATCGTGAGTGTATAAGGTTGGATGGAAAGATTTAAGACTGAATCTTCAAAGGATTTTTTTTTAAAAAAAAATTAGGACTATGTGGAAATTAAGCTAAGTCATGAACACCATAAAAGACCTAATTACAGACCAGCTTATTTCTCAATTAACTGTTATAGAGTCAATATAGGTTTTGTTTTTCAATTTTAGCTCATGTTTGACTCGCTTGATTATGATTTCAAATGTTTCCTGACTTTTGACTTGCAGGTCTCTCTTACCATCCCTTCACTGTTCCTCAGTCTGTGTGATTCACTCCTAGGGAAGACGCCACCTGCCCATCCATCCGCAAGGCGAGGTGCCCATGGTTTTCTTTCCCTGTTGCACCCAGCTAGTCTGGCAGTCTCCTCTGTTTCCTTTGAGCTGTATGTATTTAGATCTGGGGGGCTAGTCAGATTCTCTTTAGGATGGACTTTCTAATGGTTCTGAGACACCCTGATCTCTTTTTGTGAAAGTCTTTATGCTCAGCATCCCAAGAGATCCGTGAATACATTTTGGGTTTCAGCAAGGCTAGACCCTAAGACCACCACTCTCTCCACTTACCAGCCGGACACATTTCTACGAAGAAATTTTTTCCTGATATTTTAAGTCTGGTTACGAGTTGTGCAGTTTATATTGGGGAGGCGGGATAAGTGTCTGATCCGTCTTTTTATTTACCAGTTGTTAAGATAATGAATCATTCGTTAGCATCTTCCATCGCCACCAATTATTTTTCAGTTTAGTTAAGAACTCCTGGGCTTAAGCAGAAGCCGTTATTCTCTGATGATCCAATTGTCTGCTCCTGGCCATCCGATGCTTGCCCATGTCTGTCTGTCACCGTGGGAGTAGGGCAGACACCCCTGCTCTGGATGTCCACCTTCAGCCTCAAAGAGCTGCTTCTCCAAGAAATCTGGCTTGTTTCAGTTGAGTCCTGTCTGACATTGATGTCTGGCCCAGGTGCCCACCATGCCCATGTGCAGATACGTATATCTGTAGTTACCTTCCTGTATTAAGACTCCAGTAGAAAGCACACCAAGGTGGCATCTACCTCTTGTGACCAAATGGGCTGTCGGAATGCTGGTTTGGGCATCTGAATAGTGAGTTCCTTCAAATCGACACAACAGAAGCTACAGTCAGTTGCATGTGTTGCCAACAGAGTAACGTCGTCTCATCTGGCATAGTATTTCTGTCACTAACTTAAGGTCACAGGATATTAATGAGCCAGATGTTATGCTCAAGTGCTGGCTTCTGATGTTTGGATACCCAAAGCTTTATGGATCTAGGCAATCATCCCCAGTGGTCATGGGAGCTGAAATTTTCCTTCCAGGGTGAATAAAGCCCATTGGGAAGAAACTCCACAGGGTGGATGCTGTCTACAGGAGGAAGGCTCTCATGGATGCTCAGCTGCTGCTTCTGAATGATGCCTGCCAGCTTACGGACTTAACCAGTGATGGAGACAAGAAGAAAGGCTGGCAGAGGCAGGCTGGTCATGTAGGCCGGAAGGGCAACTGGCTAGGTAGGCCATGCCAACTTCAGACTGCCTTGCTATGAAACCTTGAAAGTGTAGTCCTGGTTCTCCAAGCAACCTTCCGACCCACCTTCTGCTCTCCCCCACCCCTCAGGTGCTCTATAGCTTCATTCCCCATAGAGCAGGTCCCTAAGCAACCCAGCTTTACACTGTCTAGCCTCCCTCCACAAAACCCACATCCCACACCAGTGCATGCCCATCCTGTCCAGAGCCTCCCAGAGCAATGACTGCCCCGCATCACACTCCTTGAGGCTCCTCCCCATAGCCGAAGTGGGAGGAGATGTTGTATTCGGGTATTTGTGGACACTTGATTTGGTCATGATACCACCCACTGTGCAGATGGCTAAGATTGCACTAGGACATGATACCCTCTGCTGTGAAGACAGTAGAGCTCCCCAACTGTGGCCATGCACCCGTGGGGCTCTCCTCTGGCTCCTTCTGGATGACACAGTCACCTATGCTTTGCTCAGCATGAGTGTCCATGTCCTCTCTTGACAGCACACAACTCTAAGTGGAAAGGAAAAGCTGACCAGTTTTCCCTGGATTTCGCCTGTAAACAGCTGAGTAGCTGATTTCATGGTGCCACATTTCCAAGGTGCCTTTGCTCCCCATGGGGGACTGAGAGGCCTTGGAGTACTGCTGGAGGAGGGGCAGAGATGTGAGGAAGTCACTAAAATTGCTGTTGTTGCTCTGGGTGATAACAGGGCATCTGTTAAGTAGAAGTCTGTGGGCTGATGAGAGGCCACGCCTCACTTCACTAAACGTGGGTCCTGAGAAGTGAACATCCCCACGAGGTGTCATGGAGTCCATAAAAACCAGTTCCTCAGAGTCCACAGGTAGTTCACACAGTGGAGTCAGGAATACAGCCAGTGGAAGGGGAACCTATTTCTCTGCAGACCCCACTCCTTCAGACACTGAGGGAGGCTTCTGCCCACTGTGCTACATCAGCAGAAGATGGAAGCACAGACCCCAGTAAAAATGATTCAGACGTTCAGACACAGGGGTGAAGAAGGCTGGGCAGGGAAACCAGAGAGCAGTCATCATCTGACCTATAGATGGCCTTGCTAGAGGACAAGAGGGATGGAGGTCAACTAATCAGACATCACCTTGCTGTGCTCTACCAAACTCCTCACCTCCCCCACCCCGCCTGGCAGTAAGCTGCTGAGTGTCCCCTGCTGCCCCCTCCCACCAGAAGAGTCATTGGCCTTCAATTAGTTGGTGTGACACTTGCTCTGAGCCTGGAATCCCTCCAGTTCAGCAACAGATTCAGGTCCGTGGACACATGTCCTGCTGTGGTCCCATGTGCCCAGGTGGTGTCAGGCTGTGGCTCCTCCGGCCCATTGTCTGCCCCCTTTAAAATCTGGCTTTCTAACAAGATGACAAGGACCAGGGGATACGACAAAACTATGGCTCGTTCCTATTTCACCAACAGTACCCACAGTGCAAGCTGGAGAGCAAGTCCTTGCCTAAGAGAAAGTTCTAGAAGGGCCACCACAGTCCCAGCCATCTCACCTCACCTCTTCCTGGCAGTTTGAGTGACAGATTCCCTTTTCTGAAGAAGATATATCTTAGTCAGGGTTTCTATTCCTGCACAAACATCATGACCAAGATGCAAGTTGGGGAGGAAAGGGTTTATTCAGCTTACATTTCCACATTGCTGTTCATCACGAAAGGAAGTCAGGACTGGAACTCATGCAGGGCAGGAAGTAGGAGCTGATGCAGAGGCCATGGAGGGATGTTCCTTACTGGCTTGCTTGCTTCTCCTGGCTTGCTCAGCCTCCTTTCTTATAGAGCCCAAGACTACCAGCCCACAGATGGTACCACTCACAAGGGGGCCCTCCCCCTTGATCACTAATTGAGAAAATGCCTTACTGCTGGATCTCATAGAGGCATTTTCTCAACTGAAACTCCTTTCTCTGTGATAACTTCAGCTTGTGTCAAGTTGACCCACAAAACCAGCCAGTACAAGATGCTTGCTGACTTAGGTGGCCTCCCCACACTCCTCAAGCTCAAGAGGGAGTTTCTCTCTCCCTCTGGGAACTGGGACCACAGCATAGGTGCATGCAACAGGAACTTTCGATGTCCTTGACTCCTGTTCTAGAGGCAGCCAGCATTCACCAACAGTGTAAGTTAATAAATAGTCCCTGAACTAAAACAACTCGAAGATGTTACATCTCAGGGAGATGTCTCTGAAAGCAGAGTTCAAGGGTTATGTGGCTAGTTTCTAACAAGGTTTTCAAGACTGGATATTTGTCATTTGTTCCTGTTTGCTGTTTTCCTTGTTGAGGAGAGCAGTCTCCTCAAGTAAATGAAGAATGAGCACCAGCAACCTCACCGTGGGCATGCTCAGTGCTAGCTCGGGCTGAGGCAGGCCCCAGACTCCCTGCTGGTCACAGAAATTTGGGGACCCACTTTCCAATGCAGCCCTGAGGGCACATTTGATATAGATACTAGAGAAAGTCAAGGAAGCATCGTCAGCAGGTGAAGGAGCATCTCCCACATAAACCAACCATATTGTGGCCACGCAAACAGGTGGCCCAACTGGCTTTCCATGAAAGGAGAGAAAAAAAAAAAAACACCTTCCCAGTAGGACAAACATCTTTAAGAGGAAAGAAGGAGCTGAAGAGACGGCTCAAATGAAAGAGTGGTTGGCACTTGCTGCTCTTCCAGAGGACCTGAGTTACGTTCCCAGCACCCACCAGTCAGCAGCTCACAACCGTCTGTCTGTGACTCCGACTCCAGCACCAGGGAATCCAAAGCCTGTGGGCTCTGGAGGCACCCATAATCACACGCCCATGCCCACATGCAGACACTTATCTACACGTAACTGGGGGAAAAAAATCTACAAAAAGGATCGAGAGAGTTTTCTGTGTAACCGGGGCTTTCCCAGGTTGTTTCACAGGCCAGTGTGGGTGTGTGAACTGCCACCATGAGAGTCCCTGTCTCAGAATGAATAGTGTGCTTCCTGACACATGGAAAGCCTGCTGTTGACAAGGGATAGGAGAACCTTGGCAACATTGTGTGACAAGGTTCTGAATCACACGTGACAAGGAGTGAGCCTTGAAAGTCTCTCCAAGTGGTCAGAAGAAAGACTCACAGAGGTCAGAAGACAGTATTCAGAAGAGAGCTCAACCCAGAAGTTCTCAGGAGCTCTTCAAAACCTTCTTCCTACAGTATTGCTGCAGGTTCAGGGCAACTAGATCTGGATTTTGACACAGCCACACACAGTGAACTTGACAGCCGGCCAGATTTCTGTTTTCAATCAGTTTAGGGTTACTATAATCTCATTATAATGCTTGAAAGACGACTAGTAATAGAATCTGACAGAGCCCGCTCTGCTCTTCCAGGCTGCAGCTTCCCCTGATTACCTGGTGGGCCAGATCGGCTTTCAGCCACTGCGCTTACAAGAATAATCATGGTTTAGAGCAAGGTTCTCCTGGCAGTCAGCAGATTCAACGGGTCAACCACCAAATTAACCCTTGAGCCCCTTCTCTGGGAACATCACACTTATTTTAAAAAGCCACCTGCTTCTCTAGTGCCCCGCTGTATGGTGTGGGGGCTCCAGCCCTCAGAGCCAAGGAAGGCTTTTCCAGGGCCCTTCTGTATCTTCTGGGGTACAAAGCTGGGCTCTCATAATGTAGAGTACATCAGCACCAAGCACCATTTAATGTTATGTAGGGGCTGGCGATCATGTTGAAGAAGGCTGGGTGACTTATTGACTGAGCTTTATTTGGGGGAGGGGGCTGCTCCCCAGACATCAGATATTCCTTGCAACTCTGTTTCATTTGGTCTTGTCCAAGAGATCCAACTTCAAGCACTAAATGCTCTCAGATCTTAAGGGTGGAATGACAGCCCCACAGGCTCCCTCACAAGGATAGGCAGCTGCAGAAAGAATATCGAAGATGAGAGGCTGGCACCCATGTGGTTGACAGAGGTTTGCTTCTTATTGGGGTTGGGGGTGGGCTCCAGAGTGTGCCTGCACATCTCAGTGCTTTCTCCGCTGGAAAGGTGGGGAGCATGGGGTTTGAGACGGCTAGTTGTCTGGATGACCTAGGTCAGCAGCACCTGTGTACTACAGGAACCACAGAGTGCTGACTGCAGGCACTTTGTGACTGTCAAGGAAGAGGCTAAGTCCTGAGGCTGCTGTCCTCACAAGGGCACAATGTGTGCTGTCTGGGTTCTGGGATACGGTCAACAAGCTTGGGCTTGGTGCAAGATGGTTTTGTTTTCTTCCAAGATTGCAAGAAAGCTGTGTGGGGAACGTGAACAGATAAAGGTATTGGTGTGAGGTAGTGTGCTGGCTGCATCCAGAGACCTGCTTATGCTTGGGGTCTCAGCAGCCAAGCAATAGGCCCAGAGAGAAGGCCCAGGGTCTTCCGTTCACCCAGCCAGGATACCTCATGACACCTGGTTAAGTTGAGAATTCTACTTGATGAGCCAGGTCACCCAAATGTAGACAGGCCTAGCTCTTGCCACACCCCTTTCTCTGTTTAGTAGTGGGCCCCAAAGCTCTGTACTGTAGCCACACCAGATGTCCACCCACAGGAGCTACACAGGTGGCAAAAAGAACAATCACCTGAATGTCTCTAGATCTGCCTCAGAGACCCCAGCACATCACTAGTGGCTGTGGAAACAATCCTATGCTTAGGAAATATCTATCACTGACTGGATGTCCGCATCCCCCCCCCCCCCCCAAAAAAAAATAATTTAAAAATGAAAGCCCAAGCTTCCAAGAAACAGCATTTGATGACAATGTCTGAGACGAGGTCACATGTATGGGGTCATCCTGGTGGAGTCCATGCTGTTGTGAGACAACACTGAGTTTGCTGTTTGTCTTTCTGGCAACTCCCCTGCCATACGAAGACACAATAAGGTGGCTCTATCAGCTAGAAAGAGGGTCCTTACAGGAGCTCAGTGGGCTGAAGCCCTCCCTGGTTGTCGACTTCCAGGGTGGGGAGCTGTGGAATAAACGTCTGTGTTTTGAGCCCTCAGTCTCAAGCTGACCATGGCATTGAATGGCTGTAGGGGGTGGATCCAGGAATGAGTGATGTCAGAGTTAGGCTCAGATGCTGTCCTGGAAGGAAGAACGTTATGCTGCCTTGGAACTAAGTGACCACTTTGTCAACTTCACTGGGAGAAGACAGAGGGGATCAGACAGTGTGACTGTACATATTCCCTGCAGTAGAATATTAATAGGAAGTATGAGGCGTGGGCGAGCATGCACCAAGTGAGGTATTAATAAGACCGTACTCCACAGCTGTGTGGCACTTTTCAGGCGAGATTTACAAAGCCAGACCTGAATCAAACAAATATAGGTGACAGCCACCTGCACTTTAAGATGAAAATGAAATCAGCGTGGGGGAGGGCCTTCTACAAGGTCACCAGGTAATGGAAGAGCTGGAGATATCTCTCAAGCTGCACCCCCCCCCCCGGCACTGCCTGGCCATCACACTCCGCGGTACTGAGGCAAGAAAATGCAAAGCCCTCGGGTCCAGCACTTTGCCCTAAGTGTCACTGGTCTTAGAATCCCTTGGAACAATGTCCAGAAGTTTCTCTTTCTGGGCAATGGTCATTCCTATGTCCACCAAGAACAAAGAATGAAAGCCGATGTTCAGAGTCATCTCAGCCTCTGGTGGTAGGAGTTGGAACTGGTGACCTCTAAGCCAGGCAGGCAGCAGATTTCACCCTGAGGATTCTCCCTCGTGGTGTAGTAACTGGTAAGCTTTATGGCAAATGCCAGGCCTTAAAAAAAAAAAAGAGGCCTATTGAAATCTCAGACTTCTAGAATGCTAAGGTCTCAGCTCTGTCTCTCTAAAACACATGCAGCCCAGCCCACAGCAGCCTTATTTGGAAATAGGTTTGTGGTAGATGTGGAGTAGGGGCTCTAGTCCAAGATGGCATTTTTATCAGAAGAAACAGACAAAAAGAAAATGCCATGCAATGACGTAAGCTGGGTGAAGTACTGTAGCCATGGGTTTCCAAAAGCCATCATGGCCTCTGTGGGAAGTCAAGGGTCTCCAAGAGTTGCCGAAGGTTACCAAGGGACTCCAAGAGACACCAAAGGTTGCTCAAGGACACTAAATGTCACCAAGGGGATGCCAAAGGTCTTCAATAAACACAAGTGTCATCAAGGGACACCACTAGTCACCAGTGGATACAACCAGAGTGTCAAAAGTTGACAAAAGACAAAAAGAATGCCAATGGTCACCAAAAGACCAAAAGGCTACCAAAGTATGTCAAGAGTCACCTAGATTTGTCAAGGGACCACTAAGGTAGCGCCACCTTTGAACCAATCAGAGAAAGCCAGCATGGCAGGAGGGGAGAGGGCTTGGTTGCCTTCTCTGAGGTTCTCTATGTTCCCAGATAAGCCAGGTGGGACATAAAGTCAAAGTCAGAAGATGAAATGTATGTGTTTATGAGCACCCTGTGGAGTGCCTTCTCCACCATCACATGGTCAATCCCATGCTGCCCACAGTCACAAGACCTACAAATCTCTCCAAGCTCAGGCCATCCCTGTTCCAGGAAGCTTTGGCCCCTCATTTGCTAACAGCATATGTTCTAGTGTAATCAGCACGAGTACCAAGCCTGCTCCACAGAAACATAGTCAGTCTCTCTTCTCAGCTTCTATGCCTAGTGTGTGCCTCTGCTGTGGCCTTTGTGTGCACCTGCTGTGCTCTGTGCAGGTGTGTCACCTGCAGCTCTGTGTCCTCTCCAAAGAGTTCTCTTGTGTGTCACAAGCTGCCTCGTGGTACGAACCATGGCACCAGGAGAGTGAATAGAGAGACATTGCTGTGAGGATCAGTCTTCACTGTCAGTTAGACTGGATTGCAATTGTCCTGGAGATGATCCTCTGAGGAGGGGAAAATCCATTGTGAAGGTGGGCAGTGCCATCCTGTGGGCTGCTGTCTTGGACTGAGCACAAAGGAACAAAGGAGGGATCCAGATCAGCACTAAACAGTCATCTCCCCTGCCTCTTGACTATAGGTGCGATATGACCGGCCATCTCTGCCATCACAACTGCCCCAGCACAATGAACTGTCATCTCAAGCCAAATAAATTCTTCCTTCCAGCCAGCAAGATGGCACAAGTCTTTAATCCCAGCACTTGAAAAGCAGAGGCATGTGGCTCTCTGTGAGTTCAAGGTCAGCCTGATTTCCAAATTGAGTTCCAGGACAACCAGGGGTTGTTACACAGAGAAACCCTGTCTTGAAAAACAAACAACCTGGGGCTGGAGAGATGGCTCAACAGTTAAGAGCACTGGCTGCTCTTCCAGAGGTCCTGAGTTCAAATCCCAGCAACCACATGGGGGCTCACAACCATCTATAATGGGATCTGGTGTCCTTCTTCTGGTGTGTCTGAAGGTAGCTTCAGTGTACTCACATACATTATTAAATAAATAAATCTTTTAAAAAAAAGAAAAGAAAACAAACACACACACACACACACCCCAACAAAGCAAAAACCAAATATGCTTTTGTCAGGCATATTTCACAGTAGCCAGAAAAGTCACAATATAATTGCTGAGAGATTTGGCTATAAAGGTTTGGAATCAAGGAAGGTTTGCCACTAGGGTCTCTCCTGAATCCAGGGGCATTCAGACATGGCTGTGCATCAGACTCACCTAAAGACTTTAAAAACTGTGACTACAGCCAGGCAGTGGTGGCTCACTCCTTTAATCCCAGCACTCGGGAGGCAGAGGCAGGTGGATTTCTGAGTTCGAGGCCAGCCTGGTCTTCAGAGTGAGTTCCAGGACAGCCAGGGCTACACAGAGAAACCCTGTCTTGAAAAACCAAAGGGGGGGTTTGGGGGGGAACTGTGACTACAAGGTCCCATCTCAGGCCAATTGGATCAGAATCTCTGATGGGACTCTATTTTTGTCTCACACAGAAAAACATTCCCAGGGCATCTAACACGCCCCCAGATTGAGGAAAATAACACAATCTTTTAAGGAGTTAAGCCAAAGGAGGAAGCAGAGGGTGCTACTGCCTGTTGCCAGTTAGGAATGCATCACCACCCCCTAGAACCAAATCCCCAGCGAGCGTCTGCTAGCTTGAGGGTTCTCCCTAGGGATAGGGCACTTTTCCCAAGGTAGGCCTTGAGTAGGGAAGCATCATGGTGGATGGCCATCACAGTTACCAGCTTTGTCAGCCTGCATTTCTTGTTCATGAGGTGCCATCTGCAGACAGTTGTCACACTTTGGAAATTGCTGGCCCTGAGGACCTGGGGCTAAATATACACCCACCCAAGGCTCCCAAGACTCAATGCTTAACTAAAAAATGTGTGATGTGCATAGCACACTGATCTCCCAGGGTTTGTTACAGCAATCATATGATGTGGTAGGCAGCTCAGTCTTCCCAGAAGCTAAGGTCAGGCTTTGGACATCAGCCTGGCTCTAAAGGAGTATCCAGGCTCAGCTGCTGGTATCCTTGGTGCCAGGGATGGATCTGGTGTCACTGCCTTGGTCTCCTGGGAGGGGGCTGGAATGAACTCTGAGAATACAGGACTAGGAGTGAAGGAGGTAGTATTTTCCAGAAGAGACAGTGTCACACTGCCCAAGCAGGTAAATTATGGGTTGCTGCTCACAGTGAAGCAGCCTTCTCTTAACAAAGGGTGTGTCACAGGACTCACCGAAGTTGCTTTAAGCGACTGTCTCCAAGTGGAGCTAATCACTTGTTCAGTGATAGTTAATGCTTCAGTAGAAAGGCTAGGAAGAGACTTAGAGCTGAAGTGTAAGCTCCACTGTCAATGGAGAATCAATCAAAAAAGAAAAAAAAAAAAACAAAAAAAAAAAAAAACAAAAAACAAATAGAAGTGGCCAGCCAGTCAACTGGAAAATGGGATTTCATTTACATGAAACTCACAAACATAACTATGCATGAAGGCAGGTAATGTCTACTGAGACAAAGAACTCAGCACTTCTTTAAGAATATGGCTAGTGGTGGCCCTTTCTCTCACAAGCAGGAGAGATTGCTCTTAGGTTTAGGGATCCTCAAACCAGTCTTTCAACAGGTACCTCTCTGTGCTTAACCTGGAGCAAGTCAGCCAGCAAATGGGTCTCATGCAGAATGAGCTGCCTTGAGCATCTATTAAGATTGGGTACTTCCCACATAACTGACGTCTAAAATGGTTGGTTTCTAGGCACAGAGATGGGAGGAACATTCTGCAAAGTGGTAGTTAGTCTATGAAGTCCTTCACCCATAGTTACAAGTTGTAAGATGCTTCTTGTGTGTGGGGGGGGGGTGTACTTGAGTTTCTCAGTGGAAATTGTTATCCTGTTTCTCTACTATCTTTGTTTCTGCTTTGTTGCTATGTCCATGTGCCCTTGGTTACTGATCCATCTTGGCAAACTGAGTTTTATGACTGTGTTACCTGCGTGATGCTGTTCTTCCGAGCCACAGCCACTGAGGTCTCTGTTATGAGCATCACTGTTTCTGTTTCCTCTGTTCATATCTGTTTGCCTATTCGGTCATTTTTTAGCTTTTCTCAGCACGGGTAGAAGGAAATTTAAAACGGGAGCATGAGTTGTATTTTTTTAAACTCAGTCTGACAACCTCTTGAATTCACCTGAGAATTTATCCTGTTAATAACTGATGCGCACACCTTTAATCCCAGCACTTGGGAGGCAGAGACAGGCAGATTTCTGAGTTCGAGGCTAACCTGGTCTACAGAGTGAGTTCCAGGACAGTCAGGGCTATACAGAGAAACCCAGTCTCGGAAAAAAACAAAAAAACAAAACAAAAAAAAAACCCTGATGTGCCTAAATTTCTACCCTGTCTTACCTTCTGGTTATTATCTGTTACGCTGCATTTTTGGATAGTTCAAGCTGATCAGCATTTATTTCCGTGGTTTCAGTTTGCATTTCTGCACTTTTCTCTGTGCCTCATACCAGTAACACAGGAATTTACTCATTTAATGAAACCAAAGAGCTGGGCGCTCTTCAGCCTCAGTGTTCCCTGATACAAAGTAGCAGCATGCACCTCTGGTGCCCGCCCCTTTAACTTCAGTCAAGCCAAACTTCTTCAGTAGTCCCAGCTCAGAGGACTGGCTAGACCTCCCACTCACATGTGCTCTGTTCCTTTTAAGGCACCACAGTCAGTCTCTCTCTCTCTCTCTCTCTCTCTCTCTCTCTCTCTCTCTCTCTCTGCGAATTTTCAACTTCATTATTTTTAATTTGGGATGAATTTGCCCCAGAGCTCACTGATACTTACATTTCTTCTTTCGCTTTGCTGTTTGCACTGGCAACAGGTGGAAGACTGACACCCAGGTTTATTTTAGCCTCATTCTCCGAGTAGTGGTGGGGGTGCCATTTCATTACTAATAAAGCTGAGCTGAAACATCTGCATCTGGTCAATGGGAGACACTGCGAAAAGGTTATCCGGAGTCCGCCCAGCTCGCTGTACCCCAAGGGGCATCCTTTCCTCCAAAGGTCTGTGTCTGATCTCTGCTGGCTTTGCCCTAGCCTCATGCTGTACCAGGCTTTGGTACAGTAATTTTGTCCTTAATCCTTGAGTCAAAATTCTTAAGGCAATGTCCCTCTGCTAAATATGTTTGATTCCAGAGGACCTGGCATGTCAGACTTGAGCTGAGGGTGAGATGTAAAGGCCGCTGTCTCCCCTGAGCTGACACATATCCTAGAAATCTAGAGACTAACCCAGGAAGTCCTGGGACAGAAGAGTAACACCTTGTAACTGCTCCAGCATAGCCATGGTAGCCATGAGTCCAGGAAAGCAAACATCCTAATCTTAGCCTCCCTCCCCATCTACTTGTCAGACCAGAGAGGCAAGGTCCAGTCTCTTGCCTTCACCCCCCCAGGCTCCCGATGTTTCAGTTTCCTGGGTGACCAAAAGAGTCTCTCATTTTATCTAAGAAGATAACTTGAGGGTACATGTCAAAGAGGCTCCCATCCAGATGTGAACGTGCAGGAAAACGCCATGCAGATGTAGTTTCTAAGGAAACATTCATGAACCCAGTAGTAAAGGAACATCAAGTGTCTTTGAAATCACTCATTCCCTTTTGTCAGCTTCTCAGGATTATTTCTTCAGAGCTGGGGGTCATCTTTCATGCTCTCGGTGTGTCTTTAGTAACTGCCAGTGAGTGGAGGTAGAGTGAGGAGAAGAACAATGGGCCGGATACGGAGGAGCAGCTGGGAAAGAGGTCCCCAGAGCTGCCTCTTCTCTTCCTCTCCCAAGAGTCTCAAGAGGACCGAGTGCCCCGATTCTCTTAACACACCACGCATTCACCAAGCATTTCTAAGTAAAGCCAGCATCACACATGCCGGAAGCTGGATGAGAGAATCTCCACAGAGCTCAGAGCCCACACAGCCTGAAGGTGCTGCCATCAAACATCCAGCATCTCTTCCCTCATCCTGGGCTGTGGCTCGGCTCTTCCCTGAGCCACATTGGGCAATGAATGCCCAAGCACCAGGATGTGGGTAGCTAGCTTCAGTCACCTCACTACTTGCATCCAGGATTGTACCCAGAAAGCAGCACATCCAGGTCAAAAGTCAATATGGAAAAGCATGTCGACTTCACTCCCATCATCCCAGGGAGGATGGGGAGAATCACAGCTCTCAGTTCTATGTCCTGAAACACTGGTGTCAGGTGGAAGCTGCTTGAATCTCTTGTTTTTCTTGGGACAAGTCCAGTCCTTTGGTCCTCCAAAGGCCTGCAAGATAATCCAGAAAAGCTAAACCTCTCTGCTCATCCACACTCACTTTTGCTTTGCCATATCTATCCCTCATGTGGCCAGGCTGGGCAAGGGGCTCAGGTGGTTGCATGCTGACCCGACATGTACAAGGGCCCTGAGTTCCATCCCAGCATAATGGAGCATACATGTAATCCCAGAATAACAGAGTATGCATGTAATCCCAGCACTCAGGAAGTGAACACGAGAGGATCAGGAGTTGCTGGAGGTCATATTTGGCTACATTTGAGACCAGCCTGGGATACATGAGATACTGTCTCAAAAACAAAACAAAAGTTTTTTTCTTTGTCTTGTTTTGTTTCTTTGGATCAACATTGTCAAGCAATCCCCAAAACAGCCTGAGGGATAGAGAGCACAAGCAAGGGGCAGTGTCCTGGGTGATTTTACGTCAACTTGACACAAGCTCGAATCATCTGAAAGGAGGGAACGTCAACTGAGAAAATGTCTCCATAAGATCCAGCTAAAGGGCATTTTCTTAACTACTGATTGATGGGGAAGGCCCAGCCCATTGAGGGTGGCACCATCCCTGGACTGGTGGTCAAGTTCTAGAAGAAAGCAGGCTGAGAAAGCCATGAACAAGCCCGTAAGCAGCACCCCTCCATGGGCTCTGCATCAGTTCCTGCCTCCAGGTTTCTGCCCTGTTTGAGTTCCTGTCCAGACTCCCTTCTGAGATGGACTACAATGTGGAAGTGTGAGCCAGACAAACCCTTTTCATCCCAAGTTGCTTTTGGTCATGGTGTTTCATCACAGCAATAGAAACCCTAAGACAGTTGCCCAAGTGTCCCCAAGTCTCCATAGCAGCACACACACTAGGCTCCTCTTCAGTGAAGAGCAGCTGCTCTGTCCACACTTGGTATGTTCCCAGCTAGGGACTGAAGGCAGCTCTCTGAAGATCAGCACAGGGTCCTCCAGCCTTCGCGGAGGAAAAGCAAGCTGGTAAGCTCGTTTTTCTCGGTGCTCAGATAGAATAGGTCCTCCTGCTAACCAGACAAGCGCCATGCCACCAAGCCATACCCAGGCCAGGCTTACTCCAGATAATCAAACATCTTGGTCTCCTGGCTCACACCTGCTAGTTCATCACTGGGTTGCTCACCATTGCGTCCGATGGGGATCTGCTTCCAGATTCCCAGCAAGCATCTCACGGTCAAGCCACTTTGATCTGCCTTCAGCACAACTTCCTCTGGTCTCTACACCAAGCTAGTTTAGAAACTGTCAATACGCAGATGACTTGGTTTTACTGAGTGCGGCCAATCCCTTGTGCCGTGTAGCCTGGAGATTAGAGTCACGTGGAGACGTCACTGCTTTACCTGCCAGAGACACAAAGGTCTGACTCTTCACCTTTAAAAAGTGAGTTTCCATGGTAACAAAAACCTGATGGACAATTCACAGTTCAAAACAAAACAAGAGAAAATAAGCCAGAGGCCAGGGAGTACGCTCTCCTGAGCCATGGGCTAGCTGCACCACCGACCATGGGTTTGAACAGACTGGGCACAGGAAACAATGGCTGGATTCGGATGGCCCGAAGAATCGCTGCCTGGGGCTCTGCCTGCTGCAAACCCTTGAATTTAGAATTTTACTTTCTCGTTCTTCAGCTTTATGGCAAGTGACCTTCAAGTATGGAGCAGTTGGCTGACGGTAGGCGGTGAGCGCGATTGTTGCCACCAAGCTCGCGGCCCCTGCAAAAGCCGGTTCCGAAATCCCAGGACCGTTAGGAAAGCACTCGGAATCTGCTCCTCGCTTTCGGGTGGCTTTTGCTTGCCATGTTTAATTACACGGCTAGGTCCAAATGAAAGACGCAATTTATAGATCCCCACTCCTCGGGGAGGAGGGAGAACGCGATCTATTTGCAGCAGATAGATTATTTTTCAGGCACTTTAGGAGACACCCAACCCCCCTCGGATGCAGACTGTAAAATAAGAAAACTGTTACCCAGCTGGGTAACAATGGGCTCCCACCGTGCTTTTCTGCGCAGCCCGCAGCTGCGGCGAAAGTGGAAACTCAGCCGCGGGGAGACATTCTTTCCTGCCGCCGTTTCTATGGGCAGGGAGGCCTCCCACTGCTCCGGTGTATTTTCTATGCAAAAACTGCAAAAGTAGTGACATTTTAAAAGTTTTGACCTTTTTTTTCCCCCCTTCGTGAACCAAAGCATACATTTTTTTAAGCCTTCTGATAGGGTGTCAGTAAGAAACAGCAACAGCCATCACTGTAATAATAAAATGTTTGGAAATTTGAAAATTCTATATTAACTGTAATCAGATAACCTGCATCTGGAAACGGACAGCAATGCAGGGCCTGGAACCATTTCTGTATTGTCCCAGGGAAGAAGATCATGACAGGTTTCCGTGTTAGGGGAACAAGTTCTGCAGATGTCAGGTTTTCGTATGTTGATTTAAGACCTGCGTGCTTTGCACCCTCTCATCCCAAACCAAGGACTTGGGAGGGTTTCACACCAGTGTTACAAAGTGTTCCCACCTGTATCTATGTCATTTGCTAAGGGGGGGGGGACCCCTCCAAAAATAATACTAGTTTTATAATTTAGTATGTTGTTCCACCCCACTCCACCCATTTTTTTTAAAAAAAAAAGAAAAGTTCAATTCTTATTTACCAACAAAGCTACTTTAAAAAAAAAAGAACAAAATGACAAAAATAAATTTATTATTTTTTTTTTTAAAACCCTTCCAATTAGTAAGGGACATTAATGTGTGCATATGCAGGGCATAGATGGTCATGTAAAATACAGAGGGAAGGAAAAGACTTGGCTTTACTCATAAGCAACACAGGGACAAGAAAGCAGGGCTCCTGACCCTCAGACTGTCTCAATCTGACCTGCAGCTTTTGAATCTCAGGCCACATATCCAGCAGGGGCTCAGCAGCAGGCTGGGCCTGCTATCAGGAGTATCCAATTAGTCAGCCAATCATCTGCAGTACATTTAAGGTGTAAGTTTCAGGATGGGGAGGTGCCAGGGGTAAGTGAGTATTTCCCTCCTTTTGGAGCAGGGTCCTTCTGTTGGAAGCTGACCCGACTGAGGGGACAATCTCCTCCAAGAAGCCAGGTGGGGTGCACTGAGCTCCAGAATGCAGCCTGAGTCTTAATCTGAGCTTCCCCTCCTTGTTCTGACTGAATGTGGTGGTGTTCTCTCTTCCCTAGGCCTTGGAGTGCTTGTAAGTTCCCCTAGTCCAAGCCTCTTACAGGAGAAGCTGGGTCTCAGGCTCACAGACATAGTAGCTGAGAAGACAAGCCCACTTGTCACAACATCAGCAAAGGCCCTCAAAGGAAAGCTGTTTTCTCCTGGCCAAAAGAGTAGACTACCTCTGGATGCACAGCCACCATTGCTGGCTCACATAGACTGCCTCTGGATAGACAAACACCATTGCCAGCTCATGTAGACTACCTCTGGATGGACCGGTGCCCTTGCTGGCTCACTAAAGAGTTAATCCAGTTGGACAAGTCTATCACCTGCTCTAGGGACCTCTGCTCAGAAAGGTAGACTCACCTGAAATGCTAAAGAGATGAGAGGGCCAATTAACCCTTAATGAGATCATGTACTTTCCTTCCAGATTCCCTGTGCTCCCCCCATGGTTTGTGGAGTTGCAGTCATGCACCTGAGTTAAACCTGATCACTTCTCTGAATTACCCGGAGAAGTGTATGTAACTCTTGCTTTTCCACCTTTGTATCTCTTTTTTCTTGTTTTGGATATTTGCCAAAGCCTGGATATGCTTTTCTAAACACCCCCGCCCCCACACCTTAGTCCTTGGCTCTATCTCCTTCTATCACAGTGTGGTTTTCTCTCTCTTCTCTCCATTCTCACAACTTGTCTGCCCTGAGGTTTTTCTTTTAAGCTCAGATAAAATTGCCCCAGAGTCTCCTTCTGAGCCCATTCTTACGTTCTTTTATTAATGAGACCAAGAACACAGACAAGGGGGTCCCAATTCCTCTGACAACACATGGCACCCCATATGAGACCCCCTAAGTCTCCAGTAACATATTCATTGTCCTGTGTCTCACCCAACACACAAAAGCTCCTGTGACATCTCGGTCCTGCCCTGGGATGATGGACTGCAGTGGCCAGGTCGGTTCTGACCTCAGAAACTCCACAGAGGCAGTAAGATGGATCTAGCTATTCACAGCAAAACATAGAAAGCAACCAAGAGCTTGGCCAGCAGGAAGGGCCACAAATGAGAAGGCACAAACCACAGGCAGACACAACTGCTCTCTCAGAACAGAAAGCAAGCACAAGTAGAATGTTTTGTGGGACCATTGCTTTACACAGCTGCTAGGGCTTAGGGGTGCAGGCAAATGTGGCTGGTAAACTCTCCAGGGATTGTAGGATTCTGTATGAAAACCCCCAAGAGGTAGCCCTCAGTCCCATCCAACACCAAGCATGTGCCTCAGAACGTAGCCTGCAATTTCAGGAAGGGCGCGATTTTGACTCATACTAAATAATTTATTAAGCAATAATTTCAGGAATCATGTCCAACATGTAAATTACCGAAGTCTGTGGGAAGAGTGCAAGTAGCCTTTTACTGAATGATTTCCTTTTCCAGACATGCTTGGCGCTGGCTTCATCAACTCTAGAGAGACTACTCAGTGTGGCATCCCTGCCAACAGAAGCAAGATGCTTCTGCCTTCCAAAAATGGAAAACTGGGCATCAGAAGAAGGCCCGGCACACCATCCTGAATGTCCCCCACACTGGAAGAGTCATCAGGAATAGGTTTTAGACACAGAGTACAGGGTTCATCATTCTTGGAGTCTATAATAGATAGATGTTGAGCCAGCAGCTTTAACCTAAGCAAAATAAACCCACCTCCAACAGCAGCTGCTGAAAACCTCCACCTGGGTTTAAGAAAACTGACGGGGAGGGGGGAGACAGGACAACAATTGTGTATTTGAGCTAGAGACAAATATTGCGTTAAATATTCCAGCTTTTCCTCCTCCACATTTTATTTTACCACGCTCCATTTTTATTATCTGCAAAATGGGGATAATAATGGTGTCTTCCTGCTGGATGGAAGACAGCTCCCATGGATAATGCCTCACTTAGCACTAGCTCAAAGCGATGATAGTTTTTACTGTGGAAAAGAAAAAAAAAAAGGTTCACGCCAGGGGGAAAGATGGGCTAAAATAGCTCCCGAGGAGTGAAGTCTTACAGAGGCCATAAACACACCATTCTCACACAAGTCCTGTGAGGGGAAGCCAGCACAGCCTTCCAGCCCAGCCTCCACCAGAGTCCTGGTTTCTAGAATGAGCCTCAGAGCTACTGCCCTGAGCCTTTCCAGGGAAAGGGGCCCAGCAGACTTTAGGGGGCACAGCAGTCTCAAAAGTTGAGGGTCTTTATGCTCAGAATGAAATGTGATCACACTGGCTTGTCTTTGTCTGTCAGTGATTTCTGGTAACTTCCTCATGCTGGCTGGGTATCACATTTGCACATGGCTAGGCATGCATATTAACAGAAGTGAGTACAATAATTAGTCCCATGTCCCCGAGTGGGGGGACTTTAATGAAAACTACAGCTAACGGCGTGGCTTGTGGATGATCATTGTTCCACAGAATGTGAAAAGCCGAAAATGTATAAATTGCCCTTTAATTAGATTTCACGTGTCACTGGTTCGCTTAGCTGAAAGGGCCTCACAGCCCTGCGAACATAGCTGTGAACGTGGGCTTGTGAGATCAGCTGGATTTCGGCTTGAGGTGCAGACCGCAGAGCCAAGTAGAACTGTTTGAGGGAAATCTGCCCTGCTCTCTGTTTTGTCTCTCAGGCTGTGTCTGTTTCTCTCGTTGGCACTGTGTGAGGACGGGCTACAGACAGAAGCCTGTCCCAGTGTTCCTCAGAGAGCGGGAGGTGGCTCTCCAAGAGCAAGCTCACGTGGAGGGTCGAGGTTCCTACACTAAGGGCACTGAAGGCCTCCTGGGCTTCAGAGTGCTCCATTCTGGGTGCTCCTCCCTGTGTGCTCCTCAGAGTTGTCTTATTTTGTCCAACCATTGGGGAGGTTAACAGGTGGCATCTCAAATGGCCAATAACGTGACTCCAATAAGTCTGCTGGCGAACAATTCTAGGAGTGAGTGCAAAGGGAATGGTGGGTGAAGGAAGACCCGTGCCAGCAATTGTCTGTTAGCACTTTCTGTCAGGGTTTTCTACTTCGGGGTCGTAGCTTATACTGTAGTCTCCTTTCCTGTTAAGTCTCCTTCTCAGAAATGTTATAAAATGTTAAGTAGAAAAATTATAGAAATTCCAAGTTTTCCATTGAATAGCATCGCAAACCTCAGGGTTTCCTGCATCCCATTCACTGCGTGAGCCTTTACAAAGTCTGGCAGGCCCATGCTGGGTATTCCGCCCACCTAGAGGTCACTCGGTAGCTACCGAGTGACCCTTATCTTACTGACACAGACAAGGCTGCTGCGTTAACCTGCTAGTGTGGCTGTGGCGGAGTGTAGCATGCTTCCTATGAGAGAAAGCAGGGAAGAGCAGGAGAGATGAAGAGCCAGAGCTTTGTGTAGGATGCTGTCACAGTCATACTGCTGCCACTATTAATCTATCATTGTGCCTAATTTATAAGTTAAACTTCAGCATGAGACACACATACAGAGAAAGCCTAGTCTACACAGGAATCCACTCTGTCCCTGGGTCTAGGCATCTATCTTTTGGGGCCTAGGAATGCATCTTTGAACGATAGGTTTGCCTGAGCTAGCACAGGTCTGCCTGTCCACACTCTATCTGGCCCTGTGTTCCCTTCAGCAAACCCTGAGGACCACGTGAAATGTAAGGCATCTCCAGTGTAGCTAAGGATTCAGTCCCCTGTAGCCTTGTGGATGCAGAAGATGCTCAGATGTGCCTGGTGCATCAGCAGCTCTCCACAGAATGTGAAAACAAGGAGGGGTCACGGAAAGTTCATCGGGTGAGGAGGGGAACACCCCTCCCAGTTGCCAGGTGAAGTGGGAACTGTTTGTATAATTATTTGAAATTAGTTCTCCAAGATCTGACTGAAAAGGCCTCTATGTGCTTAATACATAGGGTTTTCTTTCTTCTGCACTAGCATATAAATACTAATACTAAAGGCTCAGGGGCTGCCATCATTTTTAAATGACTGGGGATGGGGCACGTGAGTTTGACCTTTCATGCCAGGAGGCAAAAGTCATTGTGTGTCCTCATCTGTGTCATTCCCGACCATGCCTCATGACGATGGTCCACCAGCCATCATTACCTTACCCACGGACTTGGAGGACCTTGTTATGTTCTTGGCATGTGGCAGAGCATCTTCTGATCCTTACAGATCATCTTGAGTGTAAGTACCTTGACCCCAGCTCACTAGCATTGTCCTTTCTCTCACTCTCTATCTCCCTTTAGGTTGTCCCAGAAGACTAGTTTAATTCTGTTACCCGAGGATACGAGATGTTCATTCTAAAGATGCGCATGGCTGGAGAGATGGCTTCTTTGGTAAAGTGTTTGCTACAAAAGCAGGAGGACCCAAGTTTGGTCCCCTGACACCCATGTGAAAAGCTGGGTATGGTGGTATGAACGTGTTATCTGAGAGCTGGGGGATGGAGTGAGGCCGACTTTGTGAGATTGCTGGCCAGCTGGCCTAGCCTAATCAGTAAGCTTTGGGTCCAGTGCACCATGCTGTCTCAAAAATAAGGTTGACAGCAATTAAGGGAGACTCCCAACTTCAACTCTGTCCTCTACATGTATGTACATGCATATGTAAGCATGCAAAGAAAGTGGACTTGGATAATATTTACCCAAATTAACATATTTGGTTTCCTGAAGGCATAAGGACTTGAGTGCCCAGGCTCAGAAAGTTGTTGCCACAACAGCCTCTCTCTGGGGTCTCCTGGGCTACCATCTGGACTTACTGAAGGCTCCGAGGCTACAACCCTACACTGGAATCCTTGGAATGGAGAGTGTCTGTGGAAGACTTTGCTGTGACATTCCCAGACAAGACGGTAGCTGGGAGGAGCAAGGCTCAAGTTGGAAAAAGCCCAGGGCTGAGGTATGGCGTGAGGAAGGGAAAGTGCACAGGGGCAGAATGGAGGAGACACACTGGGAGAGAATTCTCCATTGTGCTCCTCTGTAGAGAACACACAGCAGGACAGGCCAAGTCACCTGTCCACATCATGCAGGCAGCTGTGTTGTGTTGTTGTTAGTGCAGCTGAAGGAACAACCGGAAACCCACCTGAAGCTGGGGTTCTAGAGCAGCCGCATGCGTGCCTCATTAGTCACGTGATTCCTCTGAAACAGCCAAACACTGAAGAATGGAAGCCCTAACATGAATCTAGCTTAGACGACCTCGAGAAGAACAGTAAAGATGTCCCTTCAGGGACATCGATTCCTACGAAGTGACACATTACGGTCCTTCAGCATGGCTCTTGAGGACAGGTTGCCCTCCTGCGTTCTGTTAGAGCAAAGGGTAATGGGAGATTTTCTCAGCCCCTCCCAACCACCCAGCACCAGCTAGAGCCAATTAGGGTTCTAAACCCTCAGCAGCAGCTCCATCATGAAGGAAAATTCCCCCAAACCTGAAGGACACCAAGAGGCTATGCCTTCAGGACAGGCGTGTGGGGTGTGGCTTTCCTTCTAGAAGTTTCCAGTCAAGACAGCCAAAATACTTACCTTGTCAGAGACGGAGAAAATATTTCAGCAGAAGGGGTGGTATGCGAATCTGGAGGAGGTAGTGAGGACCATGCCTCTCAGACAGGCAGGGGTAGACAGACACTCAAGTAAGACCCAAAGGGACACGCTCTCCCCATACAGTGCCCCTCCCCCCCATCTCCATCCTTGGCAACATCAAGGGGTAGGGGTGGAGCCACAGACTTAATTGAGAACACCTCCGGGTTTGGTGGGCTCTCTCCTCATTGGTCCTTACTTTCTTACCTAATTAGCATATAAGAGAACCAGTCAAAACTCACTTCCTCTTTTAAAACCCACTTAGAAATTCCTGGGCAAAGCTTCTTTCTTGTCAACAGCTTTAAGGTCCTCCTTTAGCGCTGAGAATTTTCTGTCTGATAAAGCCTTGCCTGTCTTGCTCTTTGCTCTCTGGACATCATTCTATATCCTTAAAAGACAAGAACTCAACAAGAGAGTTTGCACTCTCTCAGGATGGAGGACTGAGGTGAGCACGGGTTGGGGCTTTTTAAAGCCCAGGAATATGAAACATACAGCAGGGCAGTACAAGAGGCAGCCCAAGAGAAGTAGAGAAGTTTTCACTGAGGCCATAGCGGGTGGGGGGGGAGGGAGAAGGGGGAGGGGGGTGTCGCGTCTGGAAGATCAGGCGCCAAGCAAAAGCAGAAGAGACTCAGTGAGCACTCAGAAGGGAAGACAGCAAGGGAGGAGGGTGATGGTCCAGTGTTGCCAGCCCAACCTGGCATTTGGAAGAGGGACCATCTCAGCAGCCATGGTCGGTGGATGCAGCAGGATCCACAGGAAATGGGAGACAAGTCTTTGTCTCTGGAGTGGAAAGGAAAGCAGCTCTTTCTATCATTTGCTCAATCACAGTCTCCTTGGATCCATGTCCTGGAGCTGTCCTCAAGCGCAGCTCCCTAGGTGGCCTTGAGAGTAAGAACAAGTCTTTAGGACTGAGACACAACCCAAGGGTAACCCAGCCAGGTCTTTCTCTGAGGGATCTGTCCCAGGCCTGTCCAGATCTGAAATCTGAACAAAACCTCTGCCTCTGTCTCCTTCTGTCCCTCGCTCTTTCCTTTTCTGTACCCCTCTCTCCATCTCTGCCTCCTTCTTCCCTGCTGCCCTCCCTGTGCTCCAGCCTGCATCCAGACTCCCCCATTCATCCACCGGTTGTAGTTGATAAAGCCCCCCACTCCGATGTGACCTCATTTTGGCTTTGCCAGTTCCATCTGCAGTGAGTGACCCATCACCAAACAAGGTCACTCATTGGAGGGGCTGGGGTTGTAGGACTTCAGCCCACTTTGGTGCGGGGCACGATCCAATCTGCTTTTTAGAGGCGAATGGTTTGGGTTATTCAAATGGGAGACAAAGCTCCCAGTTTCTCTCTGCCAGAACTGCAGAGCAGATGCTCTTGCAGAGCAAACTCGAGGCTCGCTCAGGCTGCAGAGCCCTTGTTTGGGCCCATTGTGAAGCCCATGAAAAACTGTTTACTTCCTCGGCTGCCTGGATCAGCCAGCGTTCTGGACTTTGGACATCTTGGGCTACAGTTGAGATTTGGACTCTTTCCCGGGCAGACAGACAATAAAAGGACCACACAGAGAGACAGCTCTGGCTTTGCCAGCTCACATGGCCAAAGAGGCTGCCACCCTACCAGGCAACTCAAGGGCAAAGGGACAGGCCAGAAGTACAGGGTACATCTGTGATGTGACTCCTGAGAGAACCTACACACCGCTGGCTCCTTACATAAGAGGCAAAGAACTGCCCTGTCCCCTCTACTCCTGATCTGCCTCGGGTTCGTTCAAGGTCAGTATGGCTGAGGTATTCTGGCCACCACTGTGTCCTTGTGAAGAGGAAAGGGGTGACTGAGGGGTGGGTGCTAGAGATAATAGGCCTCCAAGACTTCACAGTCTTAGGGCAGAGAGGCGGAACCAGCAGTCAAGGCTGCCAGACAATGCTCCTCTCCTGTCTTAAGGAATGCCCTCACTACAAGGCCACTCGCTCAGACAGGTGGCTCTAGAGTGCACCACCCCCTGACATCCTGGATAAACGAGATGAGAAGCAAGCAATTAACGGAGAAAAAAATACCCAAAGAGCGACCAGGAGCTCATTTAAACAAAAACAGAAGCTAGATAATTGCTTAAAATGCATCCTCCGACTCAGGAATAGAGGCTCGGCGAGGCAAGAACAGCTGGATCTGCGTTCTCCACCCAGCCCAAGATGCATGCGGATGTGCTCGGAAGAGCGTCCTTTACAATGGAAATGAATCTCAGCCTCTGGGGGAGGTACTGCTAAAATTGCCAGGATTTCTACAAGAGGGCCCAACCCTGTAGATTGAGGGTGAACTGGGAAGGCTTTTAATTAACCACTTCTCCATCATTCACGCTGAGAAGAAAGGGGTTCTCACAAACATGGCTGCCAGTACAAGGACAGAATAATTTGCTAAAGAGCCACTTCCTTCTGTTAATTCTCCCCAAAGCTGCCCAAGTCTCTGAATATAATCAGGGACAAGACAAGACCAGCAGTGCAGACTCTGCAAAGACAGGAGTCATCACAGGGACTATTTTTTCAGCTAGCTGGACTTCAGATGTGACCCACTCTCCAAAAGAACAATGTTGAAGGTGAGGGAATGCCAGGAGGTAATGACAGACGGACACGGAAGTGTAGTTTGAATAAATTTGGTTCCCTTAGACTTGTGTTTGAATGCTTGGCCCACAGGGAGTGACACTATTAGGAGGTTCATCCTTAGAATAGGTGTGGCCTTGTTGGAGGAAGTGTGTCACTGTGGGGGTGGGCCTTGATGCTCAAGCTCTGCTTAGTGTGGAAGAGACAATCTTCTCCTGGCTGCCTTGGGATCAAGTACCAAGTCTGCCTGCACAATGCCATGCTTCTCGCCATGATGATAAAGGACTGAACCTCTGAAACTGTAAGCCAGCCCCAATTAAATGTTTTCATTTGTAAGAGTTGCCTTGATCATGGCACCTCTTCACAGCAATGGAAACCCTAAGACAAGGGGGAAAGGGTTTATTTCAGCTTACAATTCCAGATCACAGTCCATCACTGAGGGAAGACAGATTCAAATGAGGAAGGAGCCTGGAGGAGGGGCCTGCCACAGAAGCCAAGGACGGTGCTGCTTAAGGCTTGTGCCTCCTTGCTTTCTCACCCTGCTTGCTTGCTTTTTTAAAAGTTTTGTTAATTATTTTATTGCTGTGTGTGTGAATGTTCAGCCTGCATGTGTGTGCACCACATGAAATTCTGGCACCTGAAGAGGTCAGAAGAGAGGACCCTGGACCCAGAGTTACAGATGACTATGAGCCACCACATGGGGCATGGAAGTGGAACCTGGGTCCCCCACAAGATCAACAAGTGCTCTTAACTGCTGAGCCATCTCTCTAGCCACATTAGCTTGCTTTCTTATACCACCCAAGACCACCATCACGGTGAGCTGAGCCCTCTCACATCAGACATCATTGGAGAAAATGTACCACCCACTTGTTGAAAGCCTAGTCTGGAGGAAGCATTTTCTTAATTTCTACCAAAAAAAAAAGTTAACATTAAACCAGCCGGCACAAGGGGTAACTGCTGAGCCATCGGGCCAGCCCCTCTTCCCATGTTCCAACTGGATTGTTTCACTGGTCAATTGGTTGTCATTTATATTTACTGAAGTCCTAACTCTCAGTACTTGTGGATGTTAACAGATGTGTGATTATCTTACATAGAAAACCTACTTGCGAGCAAAATATAAAAGCTTAAATAAAAGTCAGATGCAGTTATGTGTGTACTGAAGGGCAGTTTGGGTGTGTTCTAAAAGTCTCCATAAATGAGAATGCCAAAGAGTGGGAAGTCCCTGCCTATTTTAAGACAAGTTGCTTGGGAGAGGTCTTGTGTCCTTTGCTCTATGACCTGAGGCAAAGTCAGTTGGGTGGCGTTGAGCTACCCCACCATAAAGGTGACTTGGTTCGGCCCGACTGACTTGACTTGGAGCCCACCCCACTCCCCAATGACAATGATATGGTTCAGCTTGCCAAGGATGTAGAGGAGGGGCTAGAGACTTCTATAAGCAATGGACCTTTAATAGATCTCTCTTTTTGCTTGGAAGAGCCTTCGTGGAAGAAGATCCGGTAAGAAATAGGGATTTTCTCTTTGGGTTTGCAGGAACCACAAAGAAGCAGCTGGCAGGACACAGGTAAAACAGTATTCTAGGAAAGAGAGCTAAGGAGCCCTCTTAGGTTTGGAGGAGCTCAAGAGAAAGGGAGACTAGCTGGACAGATTGACACAGATAGAGCTTTCTGAAGAGTTGACGGTTTAGCTGTAGGGTCGCACTTGTAAACAGGTACTTTGTATATAGTTGAGAAAATAAAGTTACTTCCCTGAGCTAGCAGGTATAAATATTAGTTAAATTTAAACAGATATATATTACAAGTGGGTGTGACCTTGTGTGGACCCTAAGGTAGAATGTTACACTTCCGATCTGAAGGCACATGTGTGCTGAAGGCTAGGTTCAGGGCTGATAAGCTCTGAAAAGGATCAAAAGCTCCTGGTGTTATCAGTAGACAACCCATCAAAGGGTTCACTGGACTATTGAGAGGGACAGAAACTAGGACTTGGCACTTGGCTGGAAGAAGCTGGTTGCTGTTGAGATGCTCTGGACAGGTCGCTCCTGTCCCTGGTTGTCTTAGTCAAGGTTTCTATTCCTGCACAAACACCATGACCAAGAAGCAAGTTGGGGAGGAAAGGGTTTATTCAGCTTACACTTCTGTGTTGCTGTTCATCACCAGAGGAAGTCAGGACTGGAACCCAAGCAGGTCAGGAAGCAGGAGCTGATGCAGAGGCCATGGAGGGATGTTTCTTACTGACTTGCTTCTTCTGGCTTGCTCAGCTTGCTTTCTTATAGAGCCCAAGACTACCAGCCCAGGGATGGTACCACCCACAAGGAGCCCTCCCCCTTGATCACTAATTGAGAAAATGCCTTACACCTGGATCTCATGGAGGCATTTTCTCAACTGAAGCTCCTTCTCTGTGATAACTCCAGCTTGTGTCAAGTTGACACACAAAACCAGCCAGTACACTTGTCTCTACACACACCCCAGCTTGCCGTGTCATAGGCTAAGCAGATTTTCTTTGTCACTCCTTTCTGTTGTGACCTGCTGCCTCCCATAGGCCTACAGCCATAGAGCCAAGAGATCTTAGACCAAGACCTCTGAAATCATAAGCCACAATATGTCTTCCCTGATTTAAGCTGATGTGGCAGGATTAGCAGTCAACTTGACAAGATCTAAAATCACAGGGGAGATGGGCCTCAGAGCACACCTGTGCTTTAACCTAGGTGGGATGACCATCCACTGTGGGTGGCTCCTTCCCTGGCTGGGACCCTGCACTGTATAATGGAGAGAGGTAAGCAGCAGCATGCCTTCATCACTCTCTGTCACTGTGGGTGTCATGTGACCAACTACTTCCTGCTGCCCTGACTGCTCACCATGACGGACTGCACCCTTGAACAGTGAGCTGAAACAAACCCCTTCTCCCTAACATTGTTTCTGTCAGGGAGTCTAGCCCAGAAACTGGGAAAGGGACTAAGACAGTTGGTTTGCTCAGGCCTTGTCACAGATATAATTAATATGAGGTCCTATTGGACTGGTCACCCTCATATGTCTTAGAAACTTGCCATTCTGTATGTCCCCAGGGACCAATCATCCCCATATGAGATAAGTCACCCCCATGTATGCTCACGGAGCAGTCATCACTATGAGTGCCCGGGTACCAGTTATCCTTACAAGTCCCAGGCACTAGTGTCCCCTCCCCCCTGCACTTCCCCTCGCCCTGTGCACCTAGGGACTGGTACTTCCCATCCGTCCCAAAGACTGATCTCTGGTGGTTGGAGCTAAGGATTCCCTCATCTCTACAGTGACAGTTCAGGGCCAGAGCAGCCTCCTCTGCCCATGATGCATGTTGTACAACTTTCTTGTTCTGCGAACCGTAATGTGTAAAAGTGGGACACACTGTCTGAAGCCACTGCTCTGACTTCATCTTGTGCACGAATTGTCTTTTTAAAGATTATGCTTTAAACACAGCCTGGTTTTTACTTGTACGTGTTTATTCTATGTGCTTTGCAGGACAATGAATGCTTTCTAGGATGTAAGGAACAATGAATGAGAATGAATCAATATGAATGAATGAATGAATGAATGAATGAATGAGTAAGCATAATATATGAATAGATGAGCTGCAAATGAATAAGTGGATGAGCTAATATGAATGAAAAAGAATGAATGAATAGTAACAGTGAATAAATGCAAATGAATGAATGAATGAGTGAATGAATGAATATGAGTGACAGAATGAATGTTGCTGAAGAGACTGGGGACAGCTTGTTTGACAGAAAGCAGGCAGCCTGCTCTCAAAAAAACCCAGGACTCTTGGTCTTCTGGGAATTATCACAAACATAGGCATTTCTTCTGTGAGATGCCTGGCAGTTCTCATTCTGCTTAGGGGGCACCATGCCTCACAGTGCGGTGCAAGCACTCCTGGTCAGCTTGCTCGTTATGTTTTATTTTGAGAATGCTTGCTAGGGTGGTCCTAGCAAGCTTGCTAGGCTGTCCCAGACATAGTGTTGGGTTAGACCATGAAATGCTGAATAAAAATGGACCCCCTAGTAACTATGAGCATGCCAGGTTCCCTGTAGAAGGAAGGGCTCCACACCTAGCTATGAGCATACTAGAGTCACCATAGGGGAGGCTCCACATCTGCCATAAGATGCCAGGTTCTCCATAGAAGGGGCCCCACACCTGGCTGTGAGCGTGTCAGGTTCTTGGTAGAGGGAACAGCTTTATATTCAGAATTTTCAGAAGGAACAAGAATCGATATTATTGATGGAGTGAGTACATCAGCTCTTCCTGAATCCTGCTCATTTTATCAGATTATAAATAACTTTCGGGCCAACAGCCAAGAGGAAGCAGCCCTGAGATGCAAGGAGCCTGCAGCCTGCTTCATGACTCTTTTGTGTCCATGGGCTGTAGCTTCCACACACAGATTTAAGAATTAAAAGCATAAGCTTTGGTGATGATGTGAAGGTAGCTGGTGGGGAAGGAGGTGGGGCTCATGAATACTAGGCCTGTGTTCTTACGTCTTCATCGGCTCCCCATCTGCAGTCTGTCTCACCATCTCTTCCTTTCCTTCACCGTAAGACAGGGTTCCCTGTGGCTGGGATTTACACTGGTTCTCTGGAACAAGAATCGATCTCTGAATTAGTTTCTCTGTCTTCTAGGATCTTCTTATAGTTCCAATGTTTGTTCCTTTATAAGTTTACAGATAACATTATCATTGTTATTATTGTGTGGGAGTACACACACATCTGGATGTCAGAGGACAACTTGGTGGAGTTGGTTGTTTCTCTCTGTCTACCTTCATATGGGTTCTGAGAACCGAACTCAGGTTGTCAGGCCTGCCACAGCAAGGGTCTTTACCCACTGAACCATCTTTCCAACACCATTTATGGTTTTATTCTTTACTGGGGCAGTTGGTTCTTTGTTTTGTTTTTAGTTGTTTTTTTTGTTTTGTTTTGTTTTTAGCTTTTTATTGATTCTTTGTGATTTCACATCATCATGCACCCCAATCCCACTCCATCTCCCCATCCTTCATATCTACCCTCTGCCCCTGCAACCTCCGCCCCACCCCCGCCACATAAAATTAACAGAAAAGATGGATAAACCCTGTAACATGTCACCGCATCACGTACACCCTTTGGTTCACACACTTTTACTTGCAAACATTCGCTGCGATCACTCCTTAGTCTGGTACGAGGCCCCTGGCTTCTGTTACACTATCTACCCTGGATCCTCACAGGGACTCCTCTCAGACACCCTGTTGTTGTTCTACATCATGGAGATCCTGCAGCTTTGGATCAGCAGTACCAGCTCCAGCAGAATATAGATGGGGTAGAGGTTGTAGGTGGCCTCAACTCAAAGCCCTGGATCTGGGCGTGGGAGGTGGCTGAGTTGGTCAGCCCATCAGTTCTCCAACACTGCCCTGACTAGCTCAGCCAATGCCACAGCTGGCAAGGGGCAGGATCAGCTCTCCTGATCTGTCCTAGGGGCTGACTCACCCACTCCTTCACCACCAGGGTCAGCTCCACTGTGTTGCCCAAGCAACCAGTGAGGGGTTGAAACAGCTCCCTGCTCTCACCCAAGGCCAGGTCTCCATCCTGCAGCAGATGGCATGGGGCAAGGCAGGAGAGGGCATGGCAGGAGAGGATAACTCTCCCTTGCCCGTGCCTCACTGGGGCACGTTTTAAGAAGGTAATTCAACTTTCAAGTGAATCATAAACATGGTGCCCGCTGTTAGGGCAGATGTTGTGACCTCAGCTACTGAGGTTTGTGTACCACTGCAATGTAGCAAGAAGATCCTGGAGGGGCCAGGCACAGCTTCTACCTCCCTGGCTCACGTCTGTGTACTGGTGTGTTTGGAGACCACTCAACAAATCTTCACTCTTACTCCAGTCCCTGGAGAAAAGCACCTTCAAGGAGCTAGTTGGAAACGAAACCACAGGGAAGAGACCCTGGGCTAGACCTTGGAGCAAAGGAGCCCAGTTTCCAGGAAGTTGGCAGCTGTCTAAACACAGCTGACACCAACACCAGGCAGGTGAGCATTTAGAATCCACCTATAGACAGGCTCAGGCCACACAGGTCCGCTGCCAAGACCTCTTTAATCATTCACTTGATACCTTGCTCTATGGTGAAGTCCCCACTCACAGCAAAAGAAAGTATCAGTCACAGCCCTTGGTGGCTGCAGTGTTCATATTACCCAGGGACCCACAGGCTGGGTGACAGTGACCACTGCGATTTCAGTTATTTATCCCACTTTCACTTAAACCTTTCCCCAGGGGGGCAGCTGTCCATCTTAACTCTGTTCCTCAAGGGATGTGTGGCCATTAGCATTGCCAGTTCTGTAATTGTTGCTCCCGATGCCCATCACCATTGGTTGAAGAGGATCCAGAGCTGCTTATAACCATGTGGTAGAAATGTGGCGACTTAACACACTGGAGGGTCCCTCATCTATGGAAATAGGATCTGAGACAATCCAGCTCAGGAGATGACATGCTAACTCAGAGGATGGATGGCCTCTGGAGCCTGGCAGGCTGGAAAGAAAGGGCCTGGAAGAACAGCAGCAGGGAAGGGCCGAGCAGATCTGCCCAGAGGTTAAGGAGTGGAAGGACATCCCCACCCATACACACTTCGTACAAGGAGAACCTGTACCTCACAGTCAGGGCTCTTAAGGGGGGAGAGTCTCAAGGCTGCATCCTGGGGAAGTCAGGGGCGGGGTGTTGTGTAACAATTTCCTCTAAAATGGAAAGATTTGGTCATGCTGGGAAGAGCTTAAGACAATAGGCAAACAACACTCATGTTTTAATCACAATGCTCGCAAGGTGGAGGCAGAAGCATGTGCATTTCTGAGTTCAAGGCCAGCCTGGTCTACAGAACAGTCCACACAGAGAAAACAGACAGACAAAATCAATAACTCAAAATAGCTGCAGGAAGTCCCTGAAACTGACCAGATTCAGAGGTTCCTCTCTTCCAAGAGTAAACAATAAAGGCTGGTGAGAGTCACTCTCTGAGGAGCCAAACTGCCAAAAAGGCTCTGATGAGACCAGCTGCCTGGAAGAAGAAGAAGAAACCAGAGGAGCTGTCTGCAAGAGAGACAGATCAACTGAGTCACTTGGAAAGGGTACTGTTTAACCTGCTGAGATGCCTGCAAGCTGGGCGGTGTACTCCAGGCTCCAAGATTTTGTGAGCTGTCCCCCGTGCTGGAGTAGATTTTGGTGATGCAGCCATTTCTGCTCCTGTAAGTAACCCTAATAAACTCATTGGTTGACCAAGTTGGACTTTGGTCTGTCCTCAGATCCCTATCTGGGGTGAGCAGACATGTACTTTGTGTCTCCCAAGGAAAAGGCTTATCACACAACAGAGGAGCTCACAGGACTGTGGCTTCTACATGGTTTTATAACATAACATTGCTTTGTGGAAACACAGGCTGGAAGGTTCCGGCTGCAATGGGCTGCAAGCCTGTGGCCACCACATACCATGTCTCATTGTTGGAAGGACTGGGACATCTAGAGACAATGAGACCTTTCCAGACACTGGTCAGATCACAAGGCACCCACTGTCAAAATGTGCTGTGGAAACACTACATCTCGTGAAATAAAGGCAGAGTTTCTGAAACCAAAGTTGAGAAAGTGTCCCTCAAGAGGCCAAATACTGCCACTTCTGCAGAAATGAAAGATTCACGGGAAAGCCCTGTGAGCAACAAGGACTCCGGCTACCACTCTGGAGACACAGTGGCAGTGTCTTAACAAGTCAGCTTCACAGATGCTAGAAGATGAAGCGACTCCCCGTCTCTGTGTCCATAATCGGTGTGCCTTAGTTTCCTTTCTTGTTCAGTGATAAAATACCCTAACTAAAGCACCCATGGGAGAAAAGACTTTTTCTGCTCATAGGTCCAGGTTCCTGACCATCACAACAGGAAGTCACAATGGCCAGAGCTTGAGGGAGCAAATCACATGGCATTCATAATCAGGAACAGAAAGGGAAGGATTGCGCTCAGCTTGCTTCCTCAGTCCCTACACAGTCAGAATCTCCAATCTAGGAAACAGTGCTGCCCACAGTGGACAGATCTTCCCACCTCAACTAATAGAATCAAGATAATCCCACAGGAACATGCTCAGAGGCCCCTCTCCCAGGGGATCCTAGATTTTTTTTTGTCAAGCTGATAATCTACACTAAACATGGGAGCCTGTGTTCCTTCACAGAGCTTCATGGCAGTCTGTGTGTCTGTCTGTCTGTCTGTCTGTCTTAATCTTGATATTTAACCCAAGCTAGCTGACAACCAGAAACCCACCTGTCTCCTAACTAGTAGTATCTCAGGTGCCCACTATCATGGCCAGCCAGGAAAGCGGAGTGACAAGTTAGCTGTGGAATAGTCACACCACGAAAACACGTCGCAGTGGTTGAGAAAAGTAGCCCACACAGTGACATTGTTCCTGTTGTTTCTTAATTCCTTTTTCTCAGTGACATCAATATTCAGATGTGTGCTTTTCACAAGGAGCCTATATTCGTGTTTTTAATTAAAGACAGGACCTCTCTCTCTCTCTCTCTCTCTCTCTCTCTCTCTCTCTCTCTCTCGTGTGTGTGTGTGTGTGTGTGTGTGTAGCCCAGACTGGCCTCACTCTTGTGGCAGTCCTCCTACTTAGCCGCCCAAGTGCTGGGGTCACAGGTGTGTACCCCCTCGATTTTCATTTAAAGTGCAACTGGAAATGGCTGCCCACAGCTGAGGATCAAGCCTGCGTGTCCAGCTGTTTGGGTTGGTGAGCTGCACTTACTGCCATCCTCCCTGCCTTGTTTTGGGAGTGACTAAGAAGTCCCACTTCAGATAATTCATTTCTTTTTTTTTTTTTTTGGTTTTTCGAGACAGGGTTTCTCTATGTAGCCCTGGCTGTCCTGGAACTCACTCTGTAGACCAGACCAGGCTGGCCTCGAACTCAGAAATCCACCTACCTCTGCTTCCCAAGTGCTGGGATTAAAGGCATGCGCCACCACTTTCTTTCCCAAGCATTGGCATTACCTGATCCACTCTATGCTTAGTCTAGAATTTTCTAATACATATTTATTTTAGCAGAGTTGGAAGTTATTCGGTATCTTCACGTGCCTCAAAATACATGGAGTCCATAGCCTTTTTGTCCCGGCCCTTTCTGATTTATAAGTGTCCATATATACTCCTGGCTTCAATGGAAGAATGGCTCTGGCCTGGAGAAGGGACCTGTGCCTGGCCGTGCCCTGCACCCTGGAGTCCTGTAGTTTTCTTGCTGCCTTGTGGCCCTGGCTGGTTGTAGACCATGGTTCACCACCACCCCCACTCCAGAGCAGGGCAGACTCAGACTGAAGAGCCTGCGTTCAGGCTTCTCACAGACAGCAGGGGTCCTTGGCTTTCCATCTGGCTTTTTTTCTAAGTGGATATTATTTCACTTGAAGGAGAATCAGAACGAATCAGAGGACGCTCCTGCGCAATCGAGCACTGAAAGACTTTTTAAACCTTGGGGAGGGGGGGAGGTTTGGTGCCCTTAGCGTCTTGGTGCCAGAGACCTGCTGTTCTGATTCCCCTCCATTGGCACCCTAAAATGGCTGGGAGCCTTCGTGCCCACTTCTATCCCTGCTCGGAAAACTGGGCAGCGTGTTCCAGTGGTGAAAGGAACGAGAATACCATCACTAGTTTCCGTGTGCATGTTTGGGGGCAGAAATGAGAAACAAACGTGAGGTACGGTGTGACCCCTGAAAATAAGTCTCTACCCGAAAGTGGGAAATATGACGAAATGGGGACCTAAAGTCTCTGAGGAAGAGGGGAGGGATGGGAAAATCTCTTCCCTCCTAATTTTCTCTAGTTTCCATCTGTTCCAGTCCTCCTTACACCTCATAGCCCGGCCCTCCTGAGAAACGAATGATTCTCTCCTTCCTTCCTTCTTCCTCCCTCCCTCCCTCCCTCCCTCCCTCCTTCCTTCCTTCTTCCTTCCTTCCTCTCTCCCTCCCTCCCTCCTTCCTTCCTTCTCTCTATCCCCCACCCTCCAGTGTCCTCTCACTTTGCAGAATACTGGCAGAGCACACATGGAAAAAAATCCTTCCACTGTCCCTCCCTCCCTCCCTCCCTTCCCCCCTCCCTCCCTCCCTTCTCTCTTTCCTCCTCCTGTTCTCTCCTTCCTTCCTGTCCTCCCTACTTTTAATCCCTGCTTGCTCTGGACCTGTAGCTCTGTGGCCGCCCCTCCCCCCACTCAGTCCTAGGTAACTGTTGTCTCCTCCGCCCTGCTTTACCTCTTCTTATTTATAAGGAGGGGTGGGATTAATACAAACGTCCCTCACAGTCCTCATTACCATTATTTTGGCAACAGAAACAAATGGGAATCCAGTACTCTTTTTCCTGTCAGGGAGGCGTCAATAAACCAAACAATTGCTTCGAGACCACCTGGCTTACAATCCTAGAGTACCTCAAAACAGAACGCAGAGGAGATGCAGTCCATGGATCTCACTTCCAACAGCAGGTCATGAGTTCTCTATGAGAACAAGTCCCTGTCTGGGCAACCACTAGCTGGTGGTGGAGCCCAGAGCTGGTTGTTCAACGCCTGGAGCCAAGAGCTTCCAGAGGCCCCAGCACTACTTCTAATTTCACTTAGGGTTCCTGGGACTGCCAAACATGTTCAGTCCCAATGGCTGCAGCCGTCAGAGTTTACCCACAGTGGTTTGTAAACGTGTGTGAAAATAGAGAGAGAAAAGGAAGGGGGGAGGGAGAGAGGGAGATGGAGAGAGAGAGAGCTTTTAGAAAGTGCATTCAAGAATTCCCTGAAAAAGAAATCTGTGCATGCAGTGACCTACTTGAGCCCTGGGCATTAGGAAACTATTATTGTCCTTGAAGAGCCTGGCCGGAGTCCCCGTATGGTTCCGCTGAGGGGGGTGTAGCATGAACTGGGCACACCCGGAGTCAGCCAGCAGGCTGACCCAGCAGCTCAGCTTTCAATGGCAGGCAGGACAAGGGATGAGGCATCTCCTGTTTCACAGTAACACAGTGTCCAGGCTGGGGAGCTTGTAAATGGCATTCCTAGGGATTGGAAAGACCGGGGTCCAGGCACCAGCAGTGCGGGGTGGCAGCATCCTGAAGGCCCAGTCTCTGTTTCCTGTTGCTGTGTCCTCAAATGGTAGAAGGAGGAAGGATGTGTCCATCGGTCTCTGAAGAGACACAGCAGAGAAACTTCAGGACTCAGTCACTGCCCCCAAAGGCCCTGCCTTTTAATAGTCACACCTGTCTTAGCTTTGGGGACACTCACTGAGACCTTCGAATTAGAGAGGGCCTATTGCTTCTCATATTTCAAAAGGCTGGGGCTGCCTTCCGTGTGCCTCTAATCAGGAGGCTCCTAGTGGGCTGGGAGTGAGTGACATGGACTCCCCGGCAGAGACCTGGCTGCTCCTTAGCTGCTTTTGAAGACGATGGGGTATATCCATGCCCACGTTCCTCCCTGTGGCTTATCCGTCCATCTGTCCCAGTGAACACCATAGGAAGTCAAGGAACCATATAAAATCTCAGAACCAACGGAGTGAAGTTTAGTTGTCTTCCTGTGTTTGCAATGGAGGCCATTTCCCGATTTTGTGGTGGGTTTCTGTTGACTTTTACCTGACCCACTTGGAGGGAGAAGCACAGCTGTGGAGCCCAGCTATTCGGTGACTGAGAGATTAAGGCCTTGGCTTCCCTAATTCTCCGTGAGAGGGGTGCTAAAGCCAAATTCCTTTTTAAAATCAGGAGCCTGTCCATGATTCCAGGCTAAAAAGTCAATTGTCATCATAAGCAAGACAGTGCTTAAAAGCTAAGAGAAATCCCCAGGAAAGGCAGCGGAGGGTACACTAGGCACCAGCTCATGGGAAGAGTGGGCCCGGGATTCTTGCCTGCCACCAAGGACCCTCACCTTTCCCATCTTTGTCCCACCTGTCCCACCCCAATCTGTGAGCAAACTTCATGCTCTGCATGGCCTTTGAGGCTCTGGGGAGCAGTTTCTCAGCATTGATGCTTTCCTCTCCTTGGGCATATGTGGGTGAATGCTCTCGGGCTCCAGCAGTCTTGTCCTTGGCTGCCCCAGGACTCTGTGCAGAGACGGCGGTGGAGGTGGGACTTTAACCCACAGATTCCAGTAGAAGATGCCCCACAGCAGGGGGTTCTTTGATCTCCATTCTCCAGCTCCCAAATCTGTGCCCTGGGCACTCACCCCTGAAGGTAACCTCTCTAAGCAACCCCTGAGGACTTCCTAATCTCAAAAGGAGGGGCAGCTGAGGGAAGGTGCTGCATCCCACGCCTTCCCTTTCAGGACAATGGAGCTGCTGGAAGAGCTGCCTAGTCAGCTGTCAGAGATGGACCTGGGAAGTCAGGAGCCTTGTGGCAGCCAGGGTAGTGGTCTGGAATGCCCCCACTTCACTCCTTTTCTGTGACTCTCTTCTGACCAAGCACCCCCAGTGTGTGTGTGTGTGTGTGTGTGTGTGTGTGTGTGTGTGTGTGTGTGTGTTGTGTGTGTGTGTGTGTGTGTCCTCGAAGGAAAGCCCACTGTCACTCTTGTCTGAATGCTGGGGCTGATCTGAAATGAGCTGCAGCCCGCAGCAATGGGAGAGTGAAGAGAAACCTCTGGCAAAGGATGCTGGGTCTGAGAGGATGCTGTGTGCAGAGAAGCAACAGACCCAATCTGAGGTGCTTCATAGCCTGTGCTCTCTGTCAAAATAAAATAAAAAAATACAAAATGATGAATGCTGACCTCTGGACTCAACAGAACTCAGGAAAACTGAACAACTAGCCACTGGTCAGCCTAAGGCAACTCAGGTACTGGGGGAGAAGCCAGGAAGGCCAAGGGTGAACAAACAATGCTCTCTACAGCACACTTTAAAAGAATCCCACGTTTAAACAAGATTTGAAGTACAGCACCAGACTCTAGGTTTAGGTCTCTAGAAGTGTGTGTGTGTGTGTGTGTGTGTGTGTGTGTGTGTGTACATTCTTCTGGAGGTCAGAGGACAGTGCTGAGTGTTTTTCCTCAGGAGGATTCTCTCATGGGGCTGTAACTCACCTAGCAGCCACTCTCTCCCCATTCAGCCCCAAGGATTTTGTCTTTGCCTCCCGGTGCTAGCCTTACAAGTCTGCACTCTGTCTGGCTTTTGATTAGCGTGGACTGTGGGAATCAAACTCAGGACCTTGGAGTTGCAATGCCATCACTTTTCCTGGCTGAGTCATCTCCTCAGCCCCCTCCCACCCAGGCTGCTTTCTTTGGCTGGTCATACCAGCTGAGAGCACCCAGAAGGTAGCTCTCCTAACAGCACCTCATGCCTACTGCAAACCCAAGTTTGTATTTATTCCTTCCCTGGGCAGAACTGCCCATTCCAACACACATGAACACGTGCACATGTGTACACACACATGTGTACCTGCAGATGCACCCACGAGGGCAAACATACACGCATAGCCACAAGGCAACACATAACTGTGCGTAACTCCACACGCGGCTACTCCTTCACAAGGGCCTCGTGTTTATGCACATACAAAGCATCATTTGTACATACATACCACCCACGTACTTGTACATACACACTCCCAAGCACAAGTAACACATACACAAATCACACACAACCACAGACAGGTGCAGAGGCATGCACAGACAGAGCACACTGAAGCACGTGCGTGCAGAGAACACATGCACACAGAACGGACGTGCAGGCACACAAGGTGCCCCATGATCCTCTCTGATTCCTACATTCTGCTTCACTGGGAGAGAAACCTTTTCCCAACAAATTCTTCTTTACAGAGGTGATGGTCATGCTGATTAGGAGGAAATTAGGCTGAATTATTTGGGGAGACATATTGTCCGTCATCAGTGAAAATGCTTTAAATTAATTCATTTTAATTCATTTACTGGTTTCAGAAAAGATAGATTGGGAGTCACCAGGGAAAACCCTGCCACACATGAAGATTCCTGAAAAGACCTGTCTTGCTTCTTCCTCCCGTCAGCTTGCATACATACACATGTATCTCACAAGCACACTGGTCCAATGTCACCAGGCAGATCTTTTCCCACACTACGTAGTGAAGCCACTGGGGTTCATCTTGACTACAGGGCTGACGGAGGCTCGCAGGTGAGCCGCTGACCCTGGCTGCTCGCCCTCTGAGGAACAAGAGACACTGTTTTGCATTCATTCACCCGGTTTCCTCTCACCACACAATATGAAAATACCCGAGCCCAAGAATTGCCTGTTTATTATGCTGTCTCACAGATACATATCCCATTATATGGGGAGGGATGAAAAGAGAACCTACGCTGGTCTATTTTTAGCAGATGGCTTGAATGCTATAAATTTTAGGGTGCTTTGAGTCCCTCCCCCTCCTCCGCCCCTTCAAGCCTGTCAGCTGTAAAATGGGTCTCTCTTTAACCCCTAATGGATCTAGAAGATGAAAGGTGGACTCCTGAATTAGTGGTGCTGACAGCCCAGCCAAGCCCGGCAGCAGGGGGTCTCTTTTGTCCTGGCCACTCTGACCTCCCTCGCCCTGTCTGTCGGTGGGAACCGGACCAGAAGAATGCTGGGCGGAGCTAGAAAGTACCAGTGGCCGCCCCGCGCTGGGCCACCCGCCGGCCCAGCCCGCAGGAGAGTTGACATTCTTCAGCTGTGGATATTCTGACATCACCGCACACCTCCACCCTGCTCCATCCCCTCCAGCCCTGCACGCTTTGCAAATGAGGACAATGGGTCCAGGAGCAGAGCCACCGCTAGCAGAGAATAGGGGTACTTGCCTATGTTTATTTGAGAAGCAAGGGCTTCGGTGTTAAAGCTTGTCTTGGGAAAGCTGAGCTGTGCTGAGCCGGCCGGAAAGGCAAATTCTCTTCCTGTGTAGTCCGTTGTGCTCAGGCCTGCTCGGCATTAAGGTAGAGGTGGTTTGGAAACACGTGTGTCTCACAATTATGACGTGCATTCTGTCCAGCTAAGGCTCCCGTTTATCCCACAGACTTATTTGATTTGTAATAAAATTTCTCCCATGAGGATACGCAACTCCATAAATGAAAGACCCGCCCAGCTTTAGAGAGTGCTGCCACAGCTCGGCAGAGCAGCCGTCCCTTCCAGCGCTGGCTCAACAAGGTGTGAACAGGCAGAGACTTCCGGCTGGCCCTGTACCAGCCCTCGAGAAGGGCAGGGCAGCTAGGCAGCCTCAGGTCTGAAGCACTGGGGGGGGGGGGGGCAGCATCTGTTTGCAGACTTCAGGGACGAGCAGCGACCACTCCGCACATCTTTACTTGGTGTAGCTCCTGCATTCAGGAACATGTATTTGGACTTCAACTCACAATCTGTGTGTTTGTATTTGTGTGTATTTAGGAGAGTAATTTTAAAAAAATATGTTGTCTAGACAGAGCCACGAGAACCTCTGGATTAATTAATGAACACAGCTTTTCGCATGCTCAACAACAACCTGTTCTTCTTCCCCTGAAAACACAAAAACTATGCTGTGTTTTATTTTAAAATATGAGAAGCCAGCCAGCCCTGGCCCAGCGCTCCTGAGCAGGGCAATCAGGCCTGGAGCTGGTCGGGAGCGAGTGGGTAATTAGTATTCAACTCTCCCCTGGAACGGTGAGACCCCAGCTCCTCACAGAGAGTCGCTGTACTTCAAGGGCTGTCCAGCTCTGCGAGGGACCTTCTTTGTGTTGCTAATAAACAGCACAATGCTGGCCTGCTTTCGGGGACAATTTGGACAGAAATTGAGTTACAAAAAAGCAAGGTGTTTTCTTCGAGCTGTGTGCTGGGAGCGTCGGGATCAGGAGGATCTCCAGCCCACACTTTTATTTGTACATAAAAAGGGAGGAAGGGTTGAACTAAAAACACTATTCTGATTTCTACTATGTTTTTCCCAAGAGCTCTTCTTCTACAGTGACAATATTTAAGGCTTTGTTGAATGGCTTTCTAATTTTTCATAAAAGGGGAAGGGCAATTATCTGCCATATTTTCTAGAAAATGATCTGTAAAACTTTATTCAACATTTGGGGGGGGCTTAAAATGTAAAATACGGGGTGTGTTCTGTAACAGAACCTAGTTTTGGAAGGTTTCACAAACAGGTTGTTCACATTTCATATTTCTCCTTTAAAAAAAAAAAACAACTAATCTACATTATTTCTAATGCCAGAGGTAATTTCTCAGACTGATCTAAAAAGATCCGAAAAAAAGAAAAGTCACATGCTGATTCCAGTCCACTTTATAAGTTGGAGCTGCCAAAGCTTCTTGTGGTTTTTGTGTTGTTGTTGTTTTGTTTTGTTTTTTAAAGAGGATCCGTTAGAATGCGCTCTCGGATGTTCACTTCGTAGGAGAAAACGTGTTTTAAAGGCAGAGAAAGAAAACTAGGGAAATAAAGGTAAGCAGTAAGATTCTCCACGCTGGATGAGTCTTTTTTAATCACACATGTTTTTCTCCTTTTCAGATGCAAATGCTGGCACTGGCTGATTTGTTTCCTCAAATCGCACCTTCCTGCCTCCGAGAGAAAAGCACCCAGCTTTTCAGGGCTCGGAGTAACAGCCTTGAGTTTTCACTGCGGTTGTTGAAAGCTGGTTTTACGTCCTGGGAAGAAAGAGAAGAGACCCACCCAGAATTCCAGATCCCACCCACAGGCCAATGGTGGGGAAGCTCGAGCCAGTCTGTTGTAAAGCCTCAGGGAAAGCACGGCTTGTCTGTTGAGTCTAGTTTTATGCTCACCCATCCATGAATAAACAAGAGACACAGTTGGGTACAGCATTGCATCTCGGGGACTTCAACACTGCCTGGGAGACTCTCCCATGTTTGTGTTCCAGTGGAGAACATAGTTTAGGGGTTACGGCGGCTTTGGGAATTTTAATTTAATTATTTTATATTTACCCACACGTGCAGAGTTTTTAACACTGCAGTGTTTGTCACTTACCCAGCTGCCCCAGAAGGTAGTGGACGATGAAGACCTTTTGGATGGTAGGAGACAGGGATGGGCCCTGACCTAAGTGACCAGACCAGAGAGAGAGCTCGATGTATCCCAGAACAACAGGACCATGCCCTGGCCAGCACTGCTTAATTATGCATAGCCTTGCCCCCTGCCGTGGCTCCTCTATTCAGACACAAATCTCCCCTCAACCTGAGGAAGGACTTGGGGTCACTGGACATTGTGGCCACTTTGAATAATTTTCTTCATCACTTGTGGGATGGGAGACACAGGCGAGCCTGTGGGGGCTCCTGCTGAAGTCAGGGAATCGAGGATTGGGTAAATTCAAGAAATAACATGAAAGGCGTCAGTAGGGTAAGGTTGGTGAAGCCTTCTCCACCTCGGCTTCCTGTGATAGATGGAGCATGTTCGGGAAGGTTTTCCGAGAAGACTGAAGCCTTTCTCCATCTGGGCTTCATGTAAGGAAGATGGTGTCCTCAAGAAAAGCATGGGCATGCTCACCTGCATCTCTTTTAAAACCTATCTCTCTTCCTGTAACTACCCACACGTCTCTATTGGTTGTGTGGGGCAACAAGAACCTAGCATACTCTAAGGAAAGGTACGGTCAAGTCCACACTTGAAGAATTGTTTACACTCGTGGAGGAGTATGCCCTTGTGTACTCTCAAGTTCCCGCTATGGTCTAGGATCAGAGATGTCGCTGGGAAAGGAAGCCTGTCTTTGATCTCCACCAATTCCCCAAGGGCACGTCCACTTCTTAGAGGTTGAACTGAATCCCTCCAAAATTCATTTGCTGAGGCTCTAACCCACATCGCTCAGCCTGTGGCTGTGCTGTGAACAGCATTCGGCAGAGGTGGCTGACTAGGAGGAGGTCACAGCAGAGCAGAAGGTTCTGATCCAGCATGACTGGGATTCTAGAAAGGAAGAGTTGGAAGGACCCAGGTGAAGACAGAGGGGAGAGAAGATTGATACACTTGCAAGCCACAGAGAGCTAAGCATGGAAGGCCACACCCAGGAAGCTAGGAGAGAGCTGATCTCCTGCAGAGCCTCCCTGGGAGTCAGCCCTGGGAACCTCTTGACCTTAGGCGGAGAGTTAAGTGCCATTCTAGGGTGGTTTTGGTAACAGAAAGTTTTCGTTACAGGCTCCTACATACACATGGAGTAAAGAGCGGTCATACTTGAGAGCGGCACACTGACATGCTTCTTCATACACAGCAGACAAGACACCTCTCTCTCTGAAGACTGATATTATAATGAGCAAAGCTTGCTTTAAGTCACATGAAAAAGGTAGGTCAAAATGACCAAGGATGCGGGCTGGTTCCTTGTGAGTTATTATCAAGACCCGTATCTGAAGCAAACCCCAACGTTAGATGCAATCTTACCCTCATTTACCAGGCAACAGGGCTTTCCCCTTTAATTTTAATTATTGCTGTATGCGCCACTTTGTAGCTTTTCTCCATCCCAACAACACTTACCCAAATCCCTGCTCCAATCCTCTGTCTGAGTCACTGTTCTATTGTTGTGAAGAGAAGCCATGACCAAGGAAACTTATATAAGAAAGCATGTAACTGGGGCTTGCTACAGTTTCAGAGGGTTGGTCCATGACCATCATGGAAGCATGGAAACAGGTGGGCAGGTGTGGCACTGGAGCAGTAACTGAGAGCTCACATCTAATCTGCAAAATGGAGGCGGGGCGGGGAAGGGGCAGACCTGGCTTGAGCTTTGGAAACCTCAAAGTCCATCCCCAGCCTCATACTTCTCTAACAAGGCCACACCTCTTAATCCTTCCCAAACAGTTCCACTAACTAGGACAAGCATTCAAACATATAAGCCTGTGAGAGCCATTCTTCTTCACCACATCCTCTTGCCTCATTGTTTTGGAAATTCTTGTTGTGCTTGGAGTCTAAAATGTCCCCCACCAGCTCATTTTGTCAGTGCCTGTTCCTATGCTGGCAGAGCTATTTAAGGAGGTTGTGAGGCCTCTCTAGCAGGGCTTCAAAGGTTCTGTTGAAGCCTCAGGTTTTGGCTCCACTCTCTGTTTTTCTGATCTCCACAATGCTGAGGTAGAGAACTTATACCACACACTCCCAATAGCATGAATTCTGCCATGCCTTCCCTCCCAGGATGGAGTGACCTTCTAAAAGTATGAGCCAGATGAACCTTTCCTCCGGTTGTTTCTGTCAGGCATATGGTCACAAGCAACACAAAAGTAGCACATACAGATCTCACACCATGGTATTGTTCCCACAAATGCCATCTACTGTATCTTTAGATGGAAATCCTCAGGAGGCAACAGCAGCAGTTTGACCATTCGAGCTGTGCCTCAAGACCTAGCCAGGAGTGCTGGTGCACACACCTTTAAGCCTGGTGCTCTGGAAGCAGAGGCAGAAGATCTCTGCGTCCAAGGTCAGCCTGGTCCACATCCAGAAACCCTGTCTTTTTTTTTTTTTTTTAATAAGGTTTTTGTTTTGTTTTATTTTGTTTGTTTGTTTTTTGAGATAGGATTTCTCTGTGTAATCCTGGCTGTCCTGGAACTCATTCTGTAGACCAGACTGGCCTTGGACTCACAGAAATCCACATGCCTCTGCCTCTCAGAAACCCTGTCTTGAAACAACAACAAAACTCCTTTGTCCATCTATTTGCCTTAGAATAAAACCAGAGAGTTTTCTGCCACCAGTGACTAGGGTTTGTTTTGTTTGGTTTTCTTCTTCTTCATTCTTTTGAAACAAGATTTCTCAGTGTGGTCCAAGCTAGCCTTGAAGTTCAGATCACCCATCTCCACCTCCCAAGTGCTGGAATGGCAGCGTGCACCATCATGCCTAGCTTCAAAGACTTCATCTTAAAGTCGCAGGCATGTTTTGTTGCTATTGACATGAATGCTCTGCTTAATGGCTTTTCCTTCTTAGAAATTTCTAAATTTTAGTTTTGCTGTGTAATTGTCCATAATATTTACATAGGTCCAAAGTCAAAATCTGCCAACAGAACCATTGCTGGTTTGATCTAAGGCTACCCAGTTGAAGGTGTATGTGAGCTCATTGAACATTTGCAGGTTTAGAGGACAGACTTCTAGAAACTTCACATGGGTCCAGCCCTGGCTGTGCAGCAAGGTAGTCTGGGAAAAACTAATTTGTGGTTTTGACCCCTCTGTTCTATTTCCTCCTTCTCTCTCTAAGTAACTATTTTAAATTCTTCTGTATAGTCTCAGTGTGCTATAGCTATTTCCAACCCTACAGTCATTCACATTCCTGTGGCATCTGGTCTCCTGTGCAAATGGTGATACTGCTCATGCCCCAGCAGGGACAGCACTGCTCAGCATACCTCTTATGTGAATAAATCTACTTTACCTACCAGAGTCAGTTTGCTTTTACTCTGGTTGCTGAGTTTTGCTATGACAGTCCTATAGTCAGTAACCTACGGCTACCCCACACACATCTTCACGGCACATCTATGTGCAGACTCAGGGAGACATGAGTCACATCCACTTTGCTCCTTAGTGGTTGCCACCTGGCGCATCTTTAGAGTCATCGTACCCAGCATGTTTTCATCCAGTGAGGAGGATGTATTATGGTTTTAGAAAATATTTGTTTAACAGATAGGTGTCAAGCTCATTCAATGCATGGGCAGGATCTGGCAGCCATACCTCAGTACAAGCTGTGGACAGGCAGCCCACTGTGCCTGCACCCATGGCCCCTGGAGCCCTCTCTCAATCATGATGTTGTGGACAAGACAGCTCCTGCCAGTTGTGAACTGGAACATATCTAGTGCACCATTAGAAGCAGCTCTGAAAACCACTCAGGGTAGCATGTTGTGCTGTCTGAGTAGCCTGAGCAGCTCAGGAAGCTGTCGTTCTGATCAAACGGGTTCTGGAGAATTTTGACAACCAAGCTTTGGATTGAACAAGTGCCCGATGCTCAGAAAGTGGTTTCCTCCTTGGACATAATTCAGAAGGTCAGAGATGATGATGACATCTTTGGCACCATGGTTGGGGGATCTGTCCTCCTCCTAGTCCTGCTCCCATGGGCACATGCCCATTCCTGCCTGTGGTGGGAGGAGGTGTGGTGAACTGAATAGAGTGGCCCACAGCAGAGACTATCACCAGAGAGCTAATTCTGAAATCTCTAGCTTAGTGAGTCATACTTGATGCGTAAATGGTCCTGAGCCCGAGTTCAGGAACAGGGAGCCGCTCCTCACTATCAACCCTCTTCTTGCAGTACAAAGCTGTGCGGATGTGGCTCAGAGACCCAGAAAGCTTTGATTCTGCCACATGAAAAGGGTGACATTTCCCCCAGCAATAATTAGCCCTCGTCACAGGCGCACTTGGGAAAGGCGCAGACACCTTCCTCGACTGTGTTCAGGGTATGTGTAAATAGCATTGATTGGAGCACAATTTCAGATGAATGACGTGATCAGATGCCCACAAAGCGCCCAGGTGTAGTGCGCATCACCCTTCATGGCCTTGTTCCCTTGGACCTGTTAAGCTGGTGCAACCCTCGCAGCTCTGGTTAGAACGGCTTCTTCAGACAGGTTCTCCAGTATGGTTCCTTCCCTGTAAGCATGGACTGTCTGAACTCCTCTCCCTTCTTCATTTCCCACCCCAAGAAGGAAAGAGATGATCTCATCTCCCACCCCATCATCCTTCAGAGGTAGGCTGGGGTTCCCTAGGCTCCTTGAAGGCTAGCCTAGATTCGCTTTTCTACCCCAGGCAGGAATGAGATATAAAAAGCCACTAAAGTGCTGGCTGGAGGTCCTTACAATTGTTTGCCCCATACCCACCTGTAACTGGATATAAAACCTGCATCTGCAGGTAATCATGGGCATACAGATGTAAGCACACACACTTTGGGCCTGTGAGGGTGTGAATCAGGGCATATAGTGAATAGTGTTTAAATTGGGTGCATTGAATTTTCTGAAGGTTAAATGGATGCCCATGCTCAAGGGTTCTTCTGTGCTCCGTGCACACGGTCCTGGACTCTTCCTTCTCAATTGCATGAGATAGACGGAGCAATCCTGTCTCCATTCTGGAGATTTTCTCTGGGGTTCCAGATAAGGCCAGAGGAAGAGGCCAGGAGCCATTGTGGGATCACATCTATACCCAGAAAGGACTTGTATGCACCCACTTTACAGACTGGCATACAGAGGCCAAAAGCCTGTGCTTTCTAATTTCCTCAGGAGAGGGATGAGAGGAAGTTAAGAAAATCCAGGTAAAAATGTCACCTAAAGCAAGATGTGCTCTGAACAAGTGTGTGACTAACGGCAGGGGTGGGGCCCTCTGCTGCGGAAAACATTGAGTGGACATTAAGATTTCTTCAAGGATGGGAGCAGCCAAGACTCTCCCACCAACAAGGCTGTGGAGCACAGGTGGATTTAGGAAAACTCGGGGCCCATTTTCTAAAAAGCTCACCTAGCCCAGGCCGGCTTCAAATTCTCTATGTAGATGAATCTGGATACCCTGACTCCATCCACCTCGTGCAGGGATTAGAGGTGTGCAGTACCACACCCAATTGATGAAGTGTTGGGGCTGAACCCTGGGCGTTAGTTAGGCACGGCAGAAACACCCTGCCAACATCCTCAGCCCTGTTATGACCTTTTCAAAATTAAAAATCCTGGAAACTAAAAGTAAGAGGTGTCCTTTTAAAAATATTTGAAAGAACACCAGAGAGAGAGAGAGAGGATTGAAAAACTTTGGAAACTCCACAGTTGACTAGGCATTATGAGGAAGGGACTAGAAGAGAGATGAACAGGAAACAGAAACCAGTTCACCAGATATAGCTACTGGTGGCTGCTGGGAAAGTCTCCCTGAAGTCAGCTGTTCAGCAAAAACAGTGCAGACAAGTTTACATGCTACCAGCAAATAAAACATCCCCAGGAATCCCAGAGTCCCCCAAATCCCGAAACAAATCTAGCTGGCTCTCCTCAATCTAATTCACAGCGACATGGGAGATCCAGATTGGGCTGTGGTAAGGTAGGGATTTACTTAAGGAAGGACAATCAAGGAAGCAGAGCTGGCTTGTCTGTCTGTATGTTGGTGCTCTGTAATTAGCCAAGGAGAGGACCGCCCCGATGGATCTCTACCGTGTCCATCAACAACACAGACTTGTCTGAGGTCACATCGCTTGTGAGGCAAACTACGAGGACTGATCTCTGCTCTGGCGTCTGGGATTGCCCCATGTGAGGCAGTGTCTGGGATTGCCCCATGTG
>JADRCH010000044.1:5886628-5909995 GCA_019843965.1 Rhynchomys soricoides | reverse complement strand
GGCAGTGTCTGGGATTGCCCCATGTGAGGCAGTGTCTGGGATTGCCCATGTGAGGCAGTGTCTGGGATTGCCCATGTGAGGCAGTGTCTGGGATTGCCCATGTGAGGCAGTTTCCATTCCTTGCAAAGGAGCCGTATTATTCAAAAGCCTGCTGACGGCTCAACCCAGAGAGAGGATTCTGCTCTGATGGGAGTTGCAGAATCTCTGAGGTCGTGACTCCTGTGTATACCTCTGTGTGTGTGTGTGTGTGTGTGTGTGTGTGTGTGTGTGTGTGTTTGCACTGGAATGATTGGGTGGAACATGTGCCCTGCAGGCTCATGTGTTGGATACTTGGTTGCCAGCTATGGTGGACACTGCTTTGAGGAGCTGTGGAACTTTCAGGTCTGTAGCCCAGCAAGCTAAAGCGTTTTCATTTAAACGCCTGAGCATTGGGTTGGATCTTCACAAAGATAGTCCCCTCTTTACATCCTGTCAGCCAGTGAACGAGCCACACTGTTTTAGGCTGTGGTGCCCTTCCCACTGTGAGATCACCCCCCCCCCCCAAACAAATGACTTCTGTCAGGTGTTCTGTCACAGTAGATACCATGTGTGCAGGTGTGTGTGTATACACCACTGTGTATATATGTGTATGTATAGGGTGTACACATTTGTGTGGACCTGTGTGTACCTGCCTATATCTCCAAACAAGTAAAACAGATTATTCCTGAACCACAGTAACACTGAATTGGAAGACAGCTCTGTGTGACTGACACTTTCTGTTCCAACCTTGGGGCCAGAGCTTAGCAGGTGGGATGGTACCAACATAGTCCCATCACCACTAGAAATGTCCAGTCCCTTAACTGCCTGGGTCACAATCTGAGACAAACGTCCATGTCTGGCTACAATACAACAAGTTTTTAACTTAGTAATAAAGAATATTAGAACATAATCACTTGCAATTTTGATTTGGGGATGGGGTAGACTCATTATGGGAAGAGTCTACAGAAGTGTCTGAGAGTTTCCAGAGGTGAGTGCTCAGTGCCCCCGTGAGGCCAGAGGCAGAGAATTCTAAATGGAAGTGTCTTCTATATGGCTTCAGAGGGACATCACTTTCTAAACTGGAAAATGATGACAAGGAGGATGGGGGAAGGGAAGAGAGAAGAGGAGGGGAGGGGAGAGGAGTGGAGGGCAGGGGAGGGAAGAGGGAAGGTCCACTGTTCTGTCCCTCTAAGAAAGATCCTTGTTGGGTGAGCATGACAAGGTTTCCTCAGCTCACCCCTGAGGGCCACTGAATCATCCAGCTCTATTCTGGATGATAATGACCTCAGCCAGTGTCGGGAACCCGGGCTCCCCAGGAGGGTAGGACCGCAGGCCTCTCCAGACTCGGAAAATTTGCTTAGAGACACACCTTCTGGTCTTGTTTCCCTCTAGTTTGTCAGCCTTTGACTGAAAAGACAAGAAGCCCCAGGATACTCCTCTCTCCTCACTTCCCAGAGCGGCTTCTGCGTCCACCCTTCTACTTCCTAACGTACTGGAAAGAAGAGCTCAGAGGGAATCTTGCCTGGATGGCTCTTTTGTTTTGTTTTGTTTTTGCTTTTGTTTTTAATTTTTGTTACAGTGCTATCTCATCGGAAGTCCTGAATCTGAACAGGATCTACCCCTGGGGAACCCTGAACCTCAGCCTCTGTGTTAACATTCATAATCATCAGTAATTTTTATAACAATTTCTAACGATTACCATTGGGAGGGGCACCATTCATTTAACTAAACAGAACTGTCCAAGCACGAGCAGAAACGAAAAACAGAGAATACTAAATATACCCTTAAATACAGTCGAGGTTCTATGACAAAGTTATTTCTTGGCTCAAATCAAAATTTTAAGCAGTTTACCTCCTTTGTGCCTTCCCAAGAGTTTTATGTAACAAACTTCCAGTGTCATGACTAATAGCCTCTCTTGGCAAGGATTGCTCTCGTAAAACTGCTACTCAACCTTTGTGATCACGGTACACTCCTTATTATGGGATGCATTATGCAGCAGCTCTGGCTCGGTGATGGGACGCGGCAACCCGCTGTGAGACTGCCAATCGGGGCTTCTCTTAGGGCCCTTTCTCAATTGTCAGCAAAGTATTTTTTTAAGGTTAAAAGGTGTAAAATTATTCTGAAATGCTTTTCTGACCTGTCGCCTATCACGGCAAAAAGCTATAGTTCGTTTTTTTTTTTTTTCAAAAATTGTATTTTTTGAAATGCAGTAATATTATAAGAATAAGCTTTATAGGAGGAAAATAGTCTCCTGAAATGCTCGTGGTATTTTTGCACCCTTCTTTCCCAAGGACTGAAATATTAATCATTGCTAGGAATGTTAATTTCGGATTCAATTTCCCTTATCATAACTGTCCGTTTCTGTGGTGGAATTAATATGAATGACCAATGCTCACTTTCTCTCTCTCTCTCTCTCTCCTCATCGCTTCATATTTCATAATGTCAAAGTCAAATTCACCACCATCATGAGCTATAACCTCATTATTCCGAGGCATGGGGGGCTGAGCTTTTGCTCTCAACACTTGCTATACCTGCCCCCTGATTGAGCCCACACTGGAAGTCAGTGGGAGTGCCCCTGAAGGGGTGGGCTGGCTCCCCGTCAGCTGGCGTGGCCTGAGCAAGTCATTTAAGGCCCATAACCCACCATCTTCATTCCTCGTCCCAGCCCCACTTCCCATAGTCTGTCTGTCCCTGCTGTTCTGAGCGGTTTGTGCTCACTAACCCAACCAGGAGATTTTGATTTCAGTGGTTGTTGCCAGATGCAGAGAGAACCAGGGTGTGGGGAGACTGTTCCCAGGAGACTCTGGCCTTCTTGGACCTCCTGGAAACAGAGTGACATTTGCCGAAAGGAGCAATGTGAGCCTGGTGTGATGAGGAGTCCTTGGTTCCTTGGTTAGGGTGGTGTGGTGTGCCAGGTCCTCCACTCACGTCACACACACACACACACACACACACACACACACCTGATTCCTTTGTGCCTTTTGTATTTGTGCAGTTTCTGTGAACCTTATGCAGGCAGCAGGAAGCATGCTCCCCACTAATCTGGGAGTGTACCCAGTCACCTTGCTTGTCTCTAACACCAGCCTTCTGCTGCCTCCGTGCATTGTTATTGGCTTACTAGGCCCTGGGGTGGGATGGTGAGTTCACACCTGTTCTGTGGTTAACACTGTTAAGACCTGCATTGTCAAACAAGCACAAGTCACCCCTCCTTGTTGGTAACACTCTGAATGGAGACAGTTTAATATGCAGAGTCCTGCAGGAGGATGGCTACACAGGACAGACATTTCTGTGCAAAGGCACATTGCCCTCACCTCTGCTTCCACCTCCCCTCTGCCCTCTGAACTCTCATGTCCTCCTACAGGAAAAGGCACCTTGGATGCCCAGCCTCTGCTGCTTCATGTTCTCCCCAAAACAAAACAAAAAACATTTACTAGATAATCAGTAATTAAAAACATAAAATCAACTGGAGGAACAAGAAGTGAATTCTACTGATGCTCTCCCTGCAGAAAAGGATGTCAGGGGGAGAGGGCAGAGAGGGGTGGCCTGGGGCAGCTTGGGAACAGCAGTCCGGGTGAAGATGCTGAGGTTGACAGCCATTTCTTTCTCACTCTAGACCTGGCTACTCTGGCCTTTGCTCTGCTCTTGTCTGTGCTGACTTGGAGTAACTCCATTTCATCCAGTCCAGCAATACTGCTCACTCTTCCAAAGAACAGAACACACACACACACACAGAGAAAGAGAGAGAGAGAGAGAGAGAGAGAGAGAGAGAGAGAGAGAGAGGCAGGCAGACAGGCAGAGAAAGTAATCATGCCAAGTTGGTGCTGTTTGCCTGGAATCTTAGTACTCCCAGGTGGAGTCAAACCTCCTACTCAGGACCAGCCTATGCTAGCCAACAAGATGCTGTGAAAAAATACCATACCACATTTTGTCAACGTGAGGAACGTTCCAGGTGTTAACTACACTGTAGTCTTCTGTTCTTTTCCCATACAAGCTATGTTTACCTATGTGAGGTGAAGACCTGCTGCTCCTGTCAGCAAGAACCCGCCATTAGCACACGTTCACTACTTTCACTGAAGGCATGTGTGTGTGTGTGTGTGTGTGTGTGTGTGTGATTGCATGCATTGCACTGCACATGTGTGTGTATGACAGTGTCTCTTCTCGTGTGTCTGTGTGCACGCATATGTACATGTGCCTGTGTGTGTGATTACATGCATTGCACTGCACATGTGCATATGCCAATATATATGTCTGTGTCACCCTTGTGTGTCTATATGCATGCATATGCATGTATATATTTAGGGGCATGCATGCATGCATGCATGTGTGTATGCCTATATACACTCACATGGGTATGTGTGTGCAGATATACATGTGAGTGTGTATATCTGCATGCCTGTTTATATAGACATGCTTGTGTCTATTCATGTATGATTGTGTGTACTTGTGTATACACATGTATGTATGATTTTATTTGTCTCACGCTCAAAATGCACACTCATTTCCAAGTCCTGCCATGGACTTGTCTCCTTAACACTTTAAGTTGCTGTCTGTGAGTCTGACATGCCACAGTGGTGCTTAGGAATACACACAGATTCTCCAGGGCTGGTCCTTGATCAACTTGCCACATGACCCTGTTACCATGCGACCCTGTCACCATGAGACCCTGCAGAATCTCCTTTCTTGCAGTCTCCTTACTTTTGAAGTGGGGACATGCTGTCTGTTGCACAGAATGGTTTTAACTCTCAGTGAGTGAATACATGCCAGCCCTTTGCTGAGAGCTAGGAATGCAAAGGCAAAGAAGTGACATTTTCCTTGGAGCACAGATATGCTAGTTAGGTCAGGTAGAAGAAGGGAACAATTGAGACATCTTCAGATCCAGACAAGAATGTGTGCGTGACTGAGTGACACAATCATGAATTATAGGTCTAATTTCCTCCTTTGTGAATAGTGGTTGCTTTTGTCTCTGGCTGGTGAGATGGCTCAGTAGGGGAAGAGCTCAACTCACAAGCCTGGCAACCTGGGTTTGATCCCCGAGTCCCACATAAAGGTAGAAGGGGAGAACTGACTCCACACCACCATGAACGCAACGATAAATAAAATATTTTCAAAATAAGAGTTTGCCTCATAAAGGAGATATGGGGGCAGTGTGCCCAACTAACTGTTCAGCATCGCCACTTGGCAGAAGTGGTTCAGCCAAGTTAGCCATAACACACGTCAGTAACTCGAGTATTTAAAACACAGCTCCTCTTATGTGCTTTTGGAAGAAACCTGGGTCCCTGAGATAATTGCTTGAAACAGAACTTCAACAGTTATGCCCGTGGTGCCCTTGGTGGGCCAGCCAATCCTCGTTGCGCTCCTACAGAGTGGACCAAACACCACTTTGTTTTCCATGAGAGAAGCAACCTTAGTCCAGCTGTTTGTGGTCCTGATGTTGCAGGACAGGATCACAGGAAATCACAGGAGCATATCACAGACAGGACATCTCTCTGCCCCTACAGACAGACCACACTACAAGTGACCTGCGTGGGAACACGATGCTCTGCTCCAGGGTCTCTGATTCTGAACCACTCCATACCCTCATCATAAGCCAAGGCACCTTGCCAGAGGGGTACCTAACAATTTCCTGGATGCCATACCCTCCAAAACAACTCAGTGTTCTATGGCAGTTGAAGAGGAAGCTCTGTAGAGATTGCTAATGATGGCTGGAGCCAGTCACATCACAAGGCAGCCATCTGAGTGTGCTTAGTCACCTGTACCTGTCACTCAGGGTAGGGCCAGCTAGAGCCAGACTGTGCTGACCCTATTCCTAACACACTCTGGCCATGCCCTCCTGTGGCCATACCCAAGCTCTATGCTGAAACAAAAACTGCCTCCGGGAGAAAAGACCCTGACTTGTGCCTCAGTAAGAAGTCTATGGAACTACTGATGTAAATGTTTGTATTATTCTTTTGTGAACACCCTCCAGTCATGAACTATGCACAGCCCTAGCCAAAGGCATCTGCTACATCTTGTCCTTGTCCTTACTGGCTCCAGGCCCCTCCCTTGGCCCAGAGTCACTCAGGACACCAGCCCAGAGGTACCTGAAGCATACACTAGCGGAAATGCTAGCTGGGCTCCTAAAGCCAGCCTTGCTTTCTGTCTCATGGGGCTGCCTGTGCTTGAACTGGACTTTTGTGACAGCAGCATCACCCACAATGTCACAGTTTAGCCTGTTTCATCAGCAGCAATGGAGACACTCTGTCTTAGTCAGGGTTTGTATTCCTGCACAAACATCGTGGCCAAGAAGCAAGTTGGGGAGGAAAGGGTTTATTGAGCTTACACTTCCACATTGCAGTTCATCACCAAAGGAAGTCAGGACAGGAATTCAAACAGGGCAGGAACGGCGAGGCAGGAGCTAATACAGAAGCCATGGAGAGGTGCTGCTTACTGGCTTGCTTCCCCTGGCTTGCTCAGCTTGCTTTCTTATAGAACCCAGAACCACCAGTCTAGGGCTGGCACCACCCACGATAGGCTGGGCCCTTTCCCCTTGATCACTCATTGAGAAAATGACTTACAGCTGGATCTCATGGAGGCATTTCCTCAAGGGAGGTTCCTTTCTCTGTGATGACTCCAGCTTGTGTCTTAGAGGTTGTCCTGTTTAGATCAGGCTAGCCATGCTGTCACAGCCACTGCACAGGAAAACTCCGTGACAAAGCTCAAAGGTCCCCTTTACTTTGCTATATATATGTATCCCATCATGACGGCTACTGTGCTCAGCACAAGAAGATTAAGGAACTTTAGGGATATTAATGAGTACACCTTTGGAGATCTATGGTTCCAGGCAAAAATAACTGAGATATGACTTGCTGAGTATGAACAGCAGCATCCCATAATCAGGGTCCCCCATTAAATACAAAGAGAATGCAAGGGAGGAAGGAGGGTGGATGCCAACATTCCTTCCCTTTCTCAAAGCCAAGGTGGGCAGTTTCTGGGCCACATGTTCAAAAGTTTAGCGAGCTGCCTACACATCTGATCTTCAGAACCAAACCTACCCAGGTGCTACCCAGTCACCCTCTGGCCTCTGCTCCCCACAGTGGCACATCTGCTGGAGAATCGGTCCCTCACTCATTTGAGGAGCCAGTCTGCCACTCTAAGGAGCCACTGCCTGAGGCAGACTAGTCATTTCCCTCCACATTGGTCTAGTAAGAGGTGTCAACAGCACATACCAGGACCACACCCTTGACTGACAGGGCTTGAAGGCCGAGTTCCAATCTGTTGCTCACCTTGAAGCATTTCCTAGTTTACTTCTTGCAAGCTGCAGTGGAGAAGCAACTGTCTTTTCTAATCTGACAAGTGGCTGCGTTGGTTGCTCCTTGATTTGTGCTTGCAAATGAGTCAGTTCTTTTCTGAGTTCAGCTCTCCCTCGCGCCCCTGCTTTGGCAGACACAGACAATGCCCGCTGCGGAGGCAGAATCAGGCCTCTCAAAGGGAAATGTGGACAGACACTGTAATTCTCCATGTTTGTCCATGTGGTCTATTTGAGGAACAATGTCTTGGGATGGACTTTAGCTAGAATGGACTTATCCTGGGTTAGTGATCTTAACCCTGTCATGGTAGTCCTTGTAAACGGGGAATAAGAGACACCAAGGGGAAATAGGTCATACAAAAAGAGACAGACAGATACAGGGAAGCATCATGTGTCAATGAGGTACACACAGGGGTGATGGGCTACAAACCAAGCAATGGCAGTGATTGCTGAGAGTTAACGGGGGCAATTCCCTACTCGGAGGAAGGGAATAATCCACACCCTTCACAGGCAGCAGCTTTGCTGTCCACACATAACTGTTGATCTGCTGGCCTGCAAAACTGTTGAAGGCAAACTATTGTTATTTCAAGTGACAGTTATGGTAGTTTTGTTATGGATGCCCCTGTACAAATATATTGCTTGGGATGTATTCCTCCAAAGCTACATGGCAGTCAAAGCCTAATCCTCCAGCTATGCTTGACACAAACTATGGTAATTTCTGAGATGGGAACTTCAATTGAACAAATAACCTCCATAAGACTGGGTTGCAGGCAAGCCTGTGGGGGCATTTTCTTAATCAGTGATTGATGTGGAAGGGTCAAGCCCATTGTGAGTGTTACCATCCCTGGGCTGGTGGTCCTGGGTTCCATTAGAAAACAAGCCAAGCAAGCCATGAAAAGCAAGCCAATAAGCAACACTCCTCTATGGCCTCTGTATCAGCTCCTGCCTCCAGGTCCCTGTCCTATTTGAGCTCCTGCCCTGACTTCCTTTGATGATGAACAATGATGTGAAAGTATAAGCTGAATAAACCCTCTCCCTCCCAAGTTGCTTTAGTCATGGTCTTTTATCACAACAATGATAACTCTAAGACACCCACTGTGAGAGAAAATCTATTTCTAGAGCTTTATCTAGTATAACTAAGATCCATATTTCTTCAGCTCAGATAATTTTTCCTTTCTATCCCACTGACTGACTACTGAGATGATGACAAATATTTTCTGGTCCTTTCTGAGCTGTAGCACTCCACTTCTGGTACCAGTTTCTAGACTAGTCAGAATAAGAGCATGTTTTGCTGCAGTAACAAACAATTCTCAGACATCAGAGTTCTAAAAAAACACAAAACGAAACAAAAAAACAAATGATTGCTCTTCATTATTTCTGATGAAGAGAGAGGTGGATGCTGACTCTTCCATTCCCTTAAATCTTCCTGACCAGATATTGAACTGTTGAGAGTGTACAACAGCCGAACAAGGTCTGCAGACAGAACTGACAGGACTCTGATCAGAAAGCTTCTTGAAGAGAGTTAAGGCTGTGAAAAGGTCTGCACCAAAGCTGCCTGCCAGCCAGAACCTCTTTACCTCAGTAGGTGCAGGTGCAGGTGCAGGTGCAGGTGGAGGTGCAGGTGCAGGTGCAGGTGCAGGTGCAGGTGGAGGTGGAGGTGCAGGTGCAGGTGCAGGTGCAGGTGCAGGTGCAGGTGCAAGTGCAGGTGCAAATCATGGAGAGGCCTGGCTAAGGGTTGGGATTGCTCTGGATGTTCTTAGCAATTCATGGCTGACCTCACACCTTACCTAATAAGCTGTTGTTTCTGCTACCTTCCTGACTTCAAAACTGCTTCCTATTTCTCTCTCTCTCTCTCTCTCTCTCTCTCTCTCTCTGTTTTAGTGTGTGTGTGTGTGTGTGTGTGTGTGTGTGTGCACGCATACACATTTGGGTATATGTGTTCACATGGGTATGTATACATGTGTGAGCATGCGCATATGTATATGTATGTGCTTGCACGTGGAGGTCAGAGGTCAATGTTGGGTTTCTTCCTCAGTTTCTTCACCTTATTTTTTTAGATGCAGTCTCTCATTGAATGCGGATCTCTCCAATTCAGCTAGGCTGGCTGATCATCGAGCTCCAGAAATTGCCCTGTTTCTGACTCCGAAGCCCTGAGATTACAAACTTGTGATACAGTGTCTAGTGCTTCTCCAGGGATGCCAGGGATCCAGAGTCAGGTCCAAACGTTTGTGTGGCAGTGTCTCACTGACTGAGCAGCAACCCACTTCATGGTGAGACAGGGCTCACCATGCAGTCCACACTGGCCCTGAATTTCTGACAACCCTCTTGCCTCAGCTTCCCAGGGGCTGAGATGACAAGTCTACACCGTCTCGCCAAGGTTTTTTTGTTTTTTGTTTTTTGTTTTTTGTTTTTTTTTAATGATCAAGTATCACTTTGCTATTTTTATTATTTTATTTCAAAGTGACTAATATTATTTATTGTCAAGATTTTCATTTTGAACTAAAGAATAGTATTTTGTGTTTAACATGAAAAATTGCATGTGGCAATTTTGTTTAATTACCTCTGACCTCAAAAATATCATACCTTAAAAAACAAAACAACAAAAAAACAAAACAGACTTGAACTCTATCACCAAACTGAACTGTATAAAATTTCTAAAACAGAGCAACTGTGATAAACAAAGTTTTGCTAATTTGACGTTTGTTGCTGTCATTGTTTGGTTTGAAACAGGATTTCGTTGTTGCCCAGATTGGCCTCCAGCTAGCCATTACAGACAAGAGTCATTACATCAGTCCAGGCATTTTAAAAAAAAATGTTAAATATGAAACACAAGCAATTTCCAACAGAACAGAAGCAAGCAACAGTCCACCTTCCATAGTGTGTAAAAAATCCATAGTGTCAACTTCAGACTGTGGCTGCCTTCTCTGATTTCCTTTTACTGATGTTAAGATTCTGAAGCTCATAAAATCAGGACAAACCCTTTCTAACTGTAATTTGCAGAACCTGGTTGCAAAAGAGCCCAAGGTCCTTCTTTCTTAGTGATCAAATACAGAGAAAATTGCTGGGGGTGTTGGAACTGAAAGGCTAGCACTGGCTGTGCACATGGGCGGAGGAGTGGGATGCGATTCTCACTCGGATGAGTGGAGGTGGGGCGTGGGGGATGCCACCACTTTATTTTGGAAGGTTTTTCCTGCCTGGCCGGGCTTTTAAAATCTACAATTCTGAGTCATTCCCAGGCATCAGGCACCATAAAACCTACCCCGCAGCATGAGTCCTCAGGGAAGAGAGTAAAGGGTGCAGATTTCCCCTGGAAACTACAGAGCCACTTGGGAGCCACAAAGTAACAGCACCCTCTTCAGAGAGGAGCTCATGCCTCCCCGGAGCATCGGAGAGGGGCTCGGCTCCTCTCCTCCATCACCCTCCGCTCTCCCGACACACTTCACTTTCAGAAAACAGCTTTGTAACAATCCAGACGCCCTTTTTTTCCTTTATAAAAGGAATCCACTCCCTGCGCTACTGGTTCAGAATTTTCTCCGTCTCTGCCTCATCGCGCATCGCTGGTCAGCACCAGACGAGATTAAGAGCCATCACAGCAAGCCAGGGATAAATTAATTACACTCTGCATAATTCCTTCTGGCAAAGCCAAGTCTAGATTCTGCTAAAGTTTCTAATTTCCAAGTTTCTCTAGCGTCAATACTCTCCAATTAGTGACTGCTACAAGAAACAATTGTTTCACCACTCTGGCTGGGTTTTGTTTGGTCCCCCCCCCCCCTTCTTTTCTTTTCTTAAGCACTCTTTGAAGTTCATTTTAAGAATATGAGCTCCGTGTTCCAAACACACAATGGAGATTTAAAAATTACTCTGGTGACCTAGCCTTTTAGGGCTAAGGTAGCCTTAGGTTATGAAGTAGAAACACAGGGATTTCAAAGTCTGGAAACCAGGGCTGAGTGTCTGCTCCCAAGATTTACAGAATTGGAAAAGAAAGGATGTGGAGACAGGAAAGGAAAGGGGGAAAGAAGGGAAGTGTGGAGAGAGGGAAAGATTCGCTCACTGTAGGGGGGGCTGGGGGGGAAGGGGAGAATGAGGGGGGTCAGTACCATGCTCAATTATTTTATCCAATAAAACTGATGTTCCTATATGATGCAAATCTTTGTCATGTTTCCAAAAATGTGATTAAATAAATGCTCCAGATCTTGCAAAAACAAGTTCACCCCCCAATAACTGGGGGAAACTTAGTTATGTTGATTTAATCATAATGCTACACACTCATAATCTTGGATTTGGGGAATTATCTGTGTTTGTGTCTTACTTATTTTTGTTGATATTGTTTTGATTTGTTTGTACTAGCAGTGCTTCTCTGGCTACCTCCTGGAGAGTAGCAAGTTTATTTTCACTCCAATTTGTAAAACAAAGCAAAAATAAATTACTAGAAAAATGAGAAGCAAAGATATTTAAGAGCAAGCGCCAGTCAGAGCAAAAATGATCAGTGAGATCAGTAAGAAAGTTTCTGAGCTTCGAGCCACTGTGCACTCCCAGGTCACCCCAAGTTTGTCTCCATTTTCAAGGGATGTGCACTCATGTTTGCCCCAGTGTCTTAGAGTTTCTATTCCTGCACAAACATCCTGACTGAGAAGCAAGTTGGGGAGGAAAGGGTTTATTCAGCTTACACTTCCACTCTGCTGTTCATCACCAGGGGAAGTGAGGACTGGAGCTCAAGCAGGTCAGGAAGCAGGAGCTGATGCAGAGGTCATGGAGGGATGTTTCTTCCTGGCTTGCTTGCTTCCCCTGGCTTGCTCAGCTTGCTCTCTTATAGAGCCCAAGACTACCAGCCCATAGATGGTACCACTCACAAGGGGCCTTCTGCCCTTGATCACTAATTGAGAAAATGCCTTAACTCTGGATCTCATGAAGACATTTTCTCAACTGAAACTCCTTTCTCTGTGATAACTCCAGCTTGTGTCAAGTTGACACACAAAACCAGCCAGTACACCCAGGAACAAGTAGCCTGCTGCAGTGTGCCAAAGCTCACTGTGGCAGTCCTCCATTCCTCTGGTGACATCATGTTTTCACAAAGCTGCCCTTTCAGCAACTGCTTTGACAAAAGCCAAGTACAGATATCCAGCCAGCCCTGGGTATCCCAAGGGGACTTTTCAGGCCCCACGGATGTCCTATGATTGCATACAATGTAAGCATGCACTTCCATGTGCTTTAATTCATCCCTACATTATTTGTAATCACTAATGTATTATGAACACTATGTGGATAATGCTCTGTATTGTTCAAGGAATAATGGCAAACCCAAAAAACAACAACAACAAAAACTTCAGTCAGTGATAAATGAACAATGTGACATAGTTTTCCACCTGCAGGAGGTTGAGCCCTGCAGATATGTAGCTCATAGAGACAGAGGGCCAACACTTGTGTGTGAACTTGGCCTTGAGCAGCTGAAGAACATGGCCTTGGTACTCCTACCCCAGAACCCAGAGGTTCCAACCCCCTGACAGATCTGTCCGTGCCATTCTAAAGAAATTGTGGTCATTTGGAATTGAAATCAAAGTTTATGCTTTTCGTTTAGTTCCACAAATACTTATAATTTGGACCGTGTAGTAAGTAGACCATGCAGAGGCTACTGGGACACTGAAGTCACCCCAAGAGGCTGGGCTGGCATCCTAGTACCACCAATATCTACTCTAATAATTGCCTTTATACTTCAGAGGGCCAGTGAGGAGTGAATGACAGAGCCCATCATCGAGCTGACCCCCTGCCTTTCGAAGCCCCTGGTTCTCAGTTCTCTTCTGCCTCACATCTGTTTCTAAAGAAAAAAGTGTAATTCCTCTACATCCTTGTCTAAACCTTTCTGCTAGACATGCCAACATGTTCAAGCACTATTTGGCTCAAACGCGGAATTCAAGCAGAACGAACAAAGACCGTTCAGGACCAGGGCACCTTCTTTGGGAAAAGGACTTCCTCTAGGTGCACTTGTATGGAAGAGAACTCACCAGCAGGCACCCCCGGTGCAAAGAGGTATAGCCTCAGGGATGATTAAAACGGAAATCCTCTTCGGATGGTTCTTTCCTCAACCCTTGTTAATCCTGGATGCTTTAACTAATGTTTTCTTCCTTTGACACTTGGACCTGCTAGACTTTTAAAAAGTCACAAATTGTCCCTAATAACCGCACAAATTATGTAGGCTGTTGGCTGAGCATCTCTTAGCACTTTGTCTCCTGAATGCTACAGAGCGGCCGTTTTCATTAGCCATTCTTCACATCCAAACAAGGTGGCAGCTCAGCATAATAACAAAGCAATTTCCTGTTCTGCTGACAAGTGACACTCTGTGGCTAAAGTCACACACAGAGCAGGGAAATGCTGAGGCCTGCATGGAAGGCCAAGTCAAGGACTGTGGCCTGGCGACTGCTCTGAACCCATCCTGCCTGTCCCAAGCTACAGCACCCTAGGCAGCTGCTGATCAAGGCTCACTGGCTCTGCAAGCCCAGGCAGAGTGGCCGCTCCTAGTAACCAGGAGGCAGTACCACCACTGCCGAGTGAACAAGACAGAAGTATCTAATGGGAGAGGGAGGAAGGAGGGAGGGATTGGTGTCAATTCAGAAATCTGTGGAAGGCAGTGCTTCCTGTGGGGGCAGAGTTCCACCTTAGGTCATGCTGAGTTATTTGAGCAAGAGAGCTAATCAACTAACTCATCAAGCTGAGGCTGCCACCTCCCCTCACTATGGCTGCCTCTGAGCAAAGTTGAGTAATTAGTGACAAACACCAGTGCAGACTCATGGACCAAGCTCTGAGCCCAGACTCCACCTGCCCTCAACCCACTCCTCCCCCATTTTTAGCCAATTTCTGGGCCACTCTGTCCTCACTGAGGACAGGCGAGAATGGCAAAGTCACCTGCCTGGGGACCCACTATGAAGCTGACATCTAAGAGGAGATAAGGAGGCAGCGGGCCTCCAGCAGAGGTAGGAGTCCCTCATGGGCAGTTGGGCCCCCTCCTCCTCTTCCTCCTCCTCCTCTTCTTCCTCCTCTTCTTCCTCCTCCTCCTTTTCTTCTTCCTCTTCCTCCTCCTCCTTTTCTTCCTCCTCCTCCTCTTCTTCTTTTCCTCCTCTTCCTCCTCTTCCTCCTCTTCCTCCTCCTCTTCTTCCTCCTCCTCCTCTTCTTCCTCTTCCTTCTCCTTTTCCTCCTCCTCTTCTTCCTTTTGTTCCTCCTCTTCTTCCTCTGCCTCCTCTTGCTCCTCTTCCTCCTCCTCTTCTTCCTCCTCCTCCTTCTCCTCTTTCTCCTCCGCTTCCTCCTTCTCCTCCTCTTCTTCTTCCTCCAGCTTCATCCTTGCATCTCAGGCTCCGGTGGGTCCAGCAGTGTCTACACCAGTGTGGTCCATGGCCACAGTGGCCCACATCTTCTGACAAGAGCTGTAAAGAGGACCATGGACAAGGAAAGATCTTCAGAAATCCCAGCCATAGTCCCCAAGTGCTATGTACCAGCCCTCAGGGACTTGGCTGTTTTTCTTGCTTCCCCAGGTGCCATGTCTTTTTACCTCAACTTCTCTAACCCTTAATGCTACAAGACAGAAAGGAAGACAAGGTTTGCTCCATGTTTCCAGCAGGCCTGAAAGGAGACTGAGCAGGAACAATGATCAGGTGGAACACTCTGGTGATTCTATGACCCCCTCCTACTGTTCTTGTTCCTGATTTCCACAGCTGACAGCTTGGCTGTGCTGACTGGAAGAAGAGATCTGTGGTCGCAGGTATGTCCTTGCCGACGGTCCCCAGTCATCATCCCCAGCTGCTACTGCCATTGCTGGGGTCTTAGGTAGGCCTCACCTTTCCTGTTCCTTGCCTCTGGTACTTTCCATGTCTCTCCTCTGGACATCATCTTGCTTCTGCTTTTCAGTTGGGGGGTGGCATCTCTTAATTCTCTGATGTGCCAGTATCAGAGGCTGACTCACCTGGAATGCCCTAGCGCTGCATCTGACAGGTCTTGTCTAGCTCTGAAGAGCATATTGTGGAGAACACAGAGCTCTGAGTAACTCTTGCTTCCTTCTGCCATGGGTGCTACAGTCCTGTTCCCTACGATGAGGACAGACATGCAGCTGATCTTAAATTGAAAGATGTTGTACATAATATTAGCATCAGAAACTGGCTGCATGGTTGCAAGTCACCTCCGAATCCAGTGATGATGATGACATCACCCGTAGGTGACCAAGAAAGACCCATGCGTCTGTTGCTATGGCAACCACCATACATACACCTGCCTACCCTCACTTGTGCCTGCGGTGCACATGGGTGTGTGCAGTTATGGCACAGCCCAAATAAAAAGCAGAGCCCCCCTGATCTTCTCTCTCCTTCTTCATTGCCCTCCCTTTTGTCCTCCCCTCTTCTGATCACCCTCTCTCCCATGGAACTGTGCTGGCCCTGTGTGATCTGTCTGGACGAGCCGCCATTCTAACACAACACATAACATCAACAAGGAAAATATTTTCTTTTTCTTCTCTTCTGTCTTTTTTTACCCCCAGTTTTTAAATCTCTTTGATCTTGTTCAGCTCGTCAAAAATATTAACTTTTTTATTTACGTTTCTGTGTCTGTGTGAGTATATGTCATGTGTGTGCAGGTGACCAAAGGGGTTCGAGGACATTAGATTCCCTGGAACTAGACTTAGAGGCACTTGTGAGCCACTCAAGGGGTGGGCCGCAAACCAAAGCCAGGTCCTCTGGAAGAACAGCAAGGGCTCTCAGCAGCTGAGCCACCTCTCCAGATCTGCCTGTACAACCCCTCAACAATCTCTAACTTGAATATCTCCAGACTCACCTTTTTATAATATATATTTTTCTCACATTTTACAATTCATTTCATGACAGTCAACCTCAAAGAGAGAAAATATTTTCTGAGTTCCTTTATAAGCATGCTCTTTGCCATAATTTAATTTTAGATTTTATGTCACAGCACCAGTACAATACAATACGCACACATTGTCAAAACTCTATGTGCCCACTTGCACTTCTTCAGAGTGATATGTGACTTTGATGGCTGAGCCACCCCCTTGAATGCAGGTCACACATCTATCTCCTCAGAAAGTCTAAGTGAGAGAATAAAAGACCCAGGCTGGCCCAGGACCACATACCCACCGTGCATTCTCTTAGCTCCCACCCCCATACGCTTCCTCTCTACGGCTCCTTAATCTTCAAGGTTAAATTCTCTAGCAAATCGTGTCATTCTGAAACAGCTGCATTGGTGAACGTAGGAAAAGAGAAGCTAAACTGTGGCTTGCAGGGCTCTCACAGTATCAGGGCTCTCCAGGAGCAACCACACAGGTTAAAAAGAATCAGCCCATAGTTGATTCCATAGGCTGCCAGCTGCCAGCTCTATCCAGAAGCTGTGCCCTAGGCTGGAGGTAGATTGCTTCCCTCTCTAGAAACTGCTTTCAGCCTCAGACGGGGCCACCTGCTTCACTGAAAGCCATATGGATTCTATTTTCATGGCATCTACAAGATGCTTGTATAGCACCCCTTGAGACCACGGGGTGCTGGCCCAATCACACTGTACAGCAATGCTCTGCTCAGAAATCACTTGCTCAGGCAACAGAGCTTGGATGGGTTGGTCTGTGGCATCCTGGGGAGTAAGGTTAGAGTGGATATGCTCATCCAGCCCTGACCTGAGTCTCAAGCATGCCATACACAGGGGGCATGGGAGCACTCATGGATGCCATTCTGAACATCTCAGTGACCAGACAAAGTCCTGGACAGCAGAGAACAGACATGCAAATAACTGAACTAGAAAAGCTAGAAATGTATATGGTTCATGAGAACCTGAAGTGGGCTCAGCAGACAGCAGCTGGGCTGTTCCACAGCTAATACAAAACTAAGAGGCCAACGTGTGTTGATTGGCTGTGGTGGCCCGTGCCTGTAATGCCAGCAGCACTCAGGAGGCTAAGGCAGGAGGTTTGCAATGAGTTTGGCTCAGCCTGGGATAGAGTGTGAGGTCCTGTCTCAGAGAAAACTGTGGGAGGGGCTTAAAGGAGAAAAGGGAGCCTCAAAAGGAAGTGAGGATCTCTCTAGAACTTTGAAATGACTCTGTTGAAAATAAGGAAGGTGTCTCAACATCAGTCTGCATCCACGGTTTGCCTAATAATGTCTGATGTCCCTTAATTTATATTATGGTGTTCATCATCATTTTCTACATGCTAATTTCAGGGCCCACGGGAGTTACTAAGTAAGCAAGAGTCCAAGGGGTTTGAGGGTTCCTGTCAAAGAAAGATTACAGCAGCTGGCTAGAGATCTCTTACAGTGTGGGAGAAATGGCTCCAGAGCTAAGAGCCTTTGTTGCTCTCACAGAGGACCCAAGTTTGGCTCCCAGCACCCACGTCAGCATGTTAGGTAGCTCACAGTCACCTGCCACTCCAGCTCCTGGGGGATCTGATGCCCTCCTCTGGTCTCTCTGGCCTCTACATGAGTGAGTTTGTACACTCTCATGTGTGTGTGTGTGTGTGTGTGTGTGTGTGTGTGTGTGTAAGACACATCACAGCAAGGGGATCTTTAGGCTGAGGAGTCTTCTTAGAATGCTTCTGAGAAGTCCCTGGATGGTTCTTACTACCTGCTCTAAGGGAGAGTGTGCCAAGGACCACCCTTGGCTTGGAGAGGGGCTCTGAGAGAAGGGGTGTCTGGGAGCAGTGAAAACAAACAACTTGAAATCAAATTGTACCTCCAAGCTGGCAGCCTGTGTTCTGCTTGAGACAGCTTTCCGGATTGCTCTCTCTGTTCTGCTTTCTCTGGAGATCTCCAGACAGCTAGCTCGCTCGCTCTCTCTCTCTCTCTCTCTCTCTCTCTCTCTCTCTCAGCAGTTCTCTCTTGCTATTTTAATTTTTTTCTGGATAGTTCATCTCTTGCACATCATAAACCCAGTCTTTTATTTACATATCTGTCCAGTCGTTCACTCCAGGTTCCCTTTCGGTCATCCCATAAATCTGCATCCCAGACCCTAGCCCCAGGATTCTTAAGAGATAGCAAGCACACATTTCCTTCCTTCTTTCTTTCTTTCTTTCTTCCTTCCTTCCTTCCTTCCTTCCTTCCTTCCTTCCTTCCTTTCTTTCTTTCTTTCTTTCTTCTTAACATTTGAAAAGAATTCGGAGATCTGTCCTTCTTTGTGGAACATAGCTGATAAACTAGCTGGGTGGAACTGGGACCCCACCCTGAAATTACCATTTCTACCATGCCTAGACCTAACCTCTTTAGCTCTTTAGCAGGCCAACCTTGAACTCAGGAATCTGCCTGCCTTGTATTTTTCTGACAAGCTGGGTCACTAATGCAGCTGCCCTTGCTATTCCAGAACTGTTAAGTACCTTATACAATTCATACTGTGCCCCTATGTTTTGCACAGTTGCGAAATGACATATTTTTGAACTCATGCTTTCAGAGTCACATCCCCCCCCCCACACACACACACAAGGGCTGTCTTGCAGGTCCCAGTGGTCACCACCTTGCTAAGACATAGCCACACCCTCGATTCCCAGACTCAGGCTATCTCTGAGTATCATGGCATCATTAACCCTGGCAGGAAAAACATTCCTTGAAGGAAGAACATAGAATAAACTATAAACACAAATACACAAACAAGCCCCAAGTCCGGTGACCATCAACACTTGTGGAGGCCACACCTTCCGGGGGCAGCGAACCATGACACACTGTCCTTTCCAAGAGCTAGGCTGGACCCCGCTAGAGTTGTTTCAAGTTTCCTAACAACCTGCTTCCCAGTCTCCCTTCTCAAAAGCAAGGCCAGAGTAGTCACCCACACCCCACACTGTCACACATATTGACCTGTCAAGAGCCCATGCAAACACTAGGGCTCCCTAGCAGATGGAAGCTAGTTTGCCTTCTCCAGCTAGGAAAAGATCAAGTGTTGGGACACCACTCTAAGCCTCTGGCAGTGTCTGTCTGCCAGAAACCTGAGACTGAATTTGAATTGTTGAGTTGTCCTAAGGCAGGAGAGAGGCATTTTTTTATTTGTTACCCCCACCTTCCCAGAAATGGAATTTTAAAACAGCCAGTAACTTAGGGAAACTCGAAGGATAACAATCCTAACAATTTACATAATGTGAGGGTGCTGGGGAAGGAGGAGCAGGAGGAGGAGGAGGAGCAAGAGGAGGAGCAGGAGGAGGAGGGGGAGGAGGAGAAGGAGGAGAAGAAGAAAGAGGAGGAGCAGGAGGAGGAGGAGAAGGAGGAGGAGGGGGAGGAGGAGAAGGAGGAGGAGGAGGAGGGGGAGGAGGGGGAGGAGGAGAAGGAGGAGGAGGAGCAGGAGGAGCAGGAGGAGGAGGAGCAGGAGGAGCAGGAGGAGGAGGAGGGGGAGGAGGAGAAGGAGGAATAGAAGGAAGAGGAGGAGGAGGAGCAGGAGGAGGAGGAGGAGGGGGAGGAGGAGAAGGAGGAGAAGAAGGAGGAGGAGGAGAAGGAAGAGGAGGAGAAGGAGGAGGAGGAGAAGGAGGAGGAGGAGAAGGAGGAGGAGAAGGAGGAGGAGGAGGAGGAGAAGGAAGAGGAGGTGGAGGAGGAGGACCGAGGAAAGACATCCTTTTAAATTGTGACACGATTTAAAATAGTGAACTGTGGCAGGCACAAGGCCTCAGTACTCCCTGCACAATTATAAAGTACTTAAACGCTTCAGCCAACCAGAGGCCTTGATTGGCTGAGCATCTCTAACCTGTAATCTCTCTTCCCAGGCCAGCCCAACTATGGCCAGTGGAACTGCTCTGTCAGTGTCAGGCAGTGGCTAAAGCTCCCCAATCTATCTTATCCCTTCTCCCCACCCCTGTTCCCCAGCCACATCAGTAAGGCTAATTGGACTGCTCCTCTGGCTGTTGTCACAGGTATCAAATGCTCATGTGTTCCCAAAATGTCAATCCTTGGACAAGAAGCTTTCATTCCCATCAACGATGGTCACTGTGTAGGCTGCAGGGCTGGACATGAGGTGTACCATGCGGACATCTCAGAGTCCTTCCTGCCTCCCAGATGTCCCACCTATTTTCTGCCTACGCCATGGGCCTTAGGCTTTTAACTGACAAATGTCATGCAGTCAGAAGCATTTATGCCATAAGCAGCCTCCTCAGGAAGCAGAAGTGAGTTAGACCTCCTTAGTTCTGCTACATCATCAGCAGGGTGGTTCCGAAGTCCCTCCTCAGGCAGTCATTGATGGTGCTCACCTCTAACACCTGTGGGGGGAATACGTGGTATCCCACATGCAGTGTACCAAGAATGCTGCACGGACCTTCCCGGTTCCCAACAAATGGGAGCTCAGTGTCATTGTCCTAACATTCTCTACCACAGAAAGTCCAGTGACATCTGTGTGAAGCCAGTACCTACACTCAGCCCTGCTTACAGGTCATCACGGGATGCCAGTGCCATAGGCACGAAGCATGACTTCAGTATATGCTGCTTCGCAGGGTATGGCCTCCAGGAAGGATGGAGGAGAGCCTTGTCAGTATTGTAACTTCCTGAAGGAGGATTTATGGGAATATTTTTTGATGAGGAAAGAGAGAGGGCGGGGAGGAGGTGCCAGCCATAGCACTGTAAGAGTACAGTACTACAAGTGAGAGCCTATCTCAACAAACAACAAACACACAAACATGTATGCTGCTTCTGCATACATTCACACAGCACACTCTGAAAACACATGCACATAGCATGTACATGCAGGCACATGACACACACTGAAAACATACACACACATGTGCACACAAGTAGTTGCACACAGCACACACTGAGAACATATGCACACATGTTTGCACACAGGCAAGTGCACATGCACACAGCACACATTGAGAACATATGTACATATGTGTACACACAGGCAGATGCAACACACACACACACACACACACATGCAGGCAGGCAGTGCCATGCCTCTTTACTGTGTAAGGATGATCTTGTATGACCCTTTCATCCTCTCATGGATGAAAGACACTGGCTCTAGAGCCATCCACTGTGCCTCTGGTGTCCGGATACTCACTTCAATTCAAGGCTCTTATGTGTTAAAAGGTCCCCCCCCCCCCGACAGCCTCATACTGTTCGTGCTTGCTGCTTCACACCCTATAATGGAATAGTGCACAGCACTTACCCAAAGATCAGAAGCTGTTCCCCCTTCACATGGACGTGTGATTTCAGGTGCCATGTTTCTGTATGCTCATGTCTAGATATTGCAAAAACACAGCCTAAACCAAAATTATATACCTCTGCACACAAAGTCCCCTCAAGCAGTTTTGCATCCATGCCAACAGTATACAGTGAGCACTTTCCACAGAATCTTGACGCTAATGTTACTACTCCACAGAGAACCAACTGTGATGTCAGAGGGGAGAAGGAAACAGCTTGTCAGGATCTGCAAAGCTGGGATCCAATACGGTGGCAGCATCTGAACACTCACTGGACTGCACACCAGTGATGGACAGGGAGTCACTGGGTACCAGAGAGCCCAGAGGTCAAGCTGGCTTTATCAGCTCTCATTTCCATCCCCACAGACATCTCAACAGACCAGAGCTCTTCAGACTACACATGATGGCTGAAATCAATTCAATAAGCTGTGAGAAGAATTTAGGAGATTTTTTACAATTAAAAATGACAGTTTATGTGCGTCTATGTGGGAGGGTGTGCGTGCGTGTGCATGTGTGTGCATGCGTGCACACATGTGCATGCATGAATGGAGGTCAGAGGAAATCTGACTTCCACCGTGTGTTTCCTAAGTTTGGAGATCAGTCATCAGGCTTGGTAGCAGGTGCCTTACTCACTGAGCCGTCTCAGCAGCATCAGAGGAAGGGTATTTTACAGCTTGGCCTGTGTTCTCCTTGACTAGTGGTGTGATTCTGAGAGGCCGTTGGCCCCTTTAGGAGGCAGAGCCTAGCTGTAGATGTAGGTCACGGGGTTATGACATGGTCATGGCTTTCAGAGCTCTCTCTGCTTCCAACAGGGTGCAGATGAGGGATGTCAGCAGCTGGAGTGGCAGGTTTCCAACACCTGGGTCAGGATTGATGGAGCTTTCATTACCAAGGCTCCTTCATAGTCAACACCTGCCCTGGGTCATAGCCAACAACTGCCCTGGTCATAGTCAACATCTGCTCTGGGTCATAGTCAACATCTGTCCTGAGTCATAGTCAACATCTGCCCTGGATCATAGTCAACACCTGCCCTGGGTCATAGCCAATATCTGCCCTGGGTCATAGCTAACATCTGCCCTGGGTCATAGTCAACACCTGCCCTGGGTCATAATCAACATCTACCCTGGGTCATAGTCAACATCTGCCCTGGATCATAGTCAACACCTGCCCTGGGTCATAGCCAATATCTGCCCTGGGTCATAGCTAACATCTGCCCTGGGTCATAGTCAACACCTGCCCTGGGTCATAATCAACATCTACCCTGGGTCATAGTCAACATCTGTCCTGAGTCATAGTCAACACCTGCCCTGGGTCATAATCAACATCTACCCTGGGTCATAGTCAACATCTGCTCTGGGTCATAATCAACATCTACCCTGGGTCATAGCTAACATCTGCCCTGGGTCATAGTCAACACCTGCCCTGGGTCATAATCAACATCTACCCTGGGTCATAGTCAACATCTGCTCTAGGTCATAATCAACATCTACCCTGGGTCATAGTCAACATCTGCCCTGGATCATAGTCAACACCTGCCCTGGGTCATAGCCAATATCTGCCCTGGGTCATAGCTAACACCTGCCCTGGGTCATAGCCAATATCTGCCCTGGGTCATAGCTAACATCTGCCCTGGGTCATAGTCAACACCTGCCCTGGGTCATAATCAACATCTACCCTGGGTCATAGTCAACATCTGTCCTTAGTCATAGTCAATACCTGCCCTGGGTCATAGCCAATATCTGCCCTGGGTCATAGCTAACATCTGCCCTGGGTTATAGTCAACACCTGCCCTGGGTCATAATCAACATCTACCCTGGGTCATAGTCAACATCTGCTCTGGGTCATAATCAACATCTACCCTGGGCCATAGCTAACATCTGCCCTGGGTCATAGTCAACACCTGCCCTGGGTCATAATCAACATCTACCCTGGG
>JADRCH010000044.1:5854985-5886618 GCA_019843965.1 Rhynchomys soricoides | reverse complement strand
GTCAACACCTGCCCTGGGTCATAATCAACATCTACCCTGGGTCATAGCTAACATCTGCCCTGGGTCATAGTCAACACCTGCCCTGGGTCATAATCAACATCTACCCTGGGTCATAGTCAACATCTGCCCTGGATCATAATCAACATCTGCTCTGGGTCATAATCAACATCTGCCCTGGGTCACAGTCATCATCTACCCTGGGTTCTGAGACCCAAGAATTGCTTGCTGTCCAGTGCCACTCACACAGGGTACTTGGTTCCTGGTGACCATCTAGCCTGATGATGTCATCCTGCAGTATGGATTCTCTAATAAGTAAAAAACCAGACCTGAGAGTGGTAAGGCCTACTTCCGTGTGGGCATGGCTGCTCCCATCCCTGGGTGTGCTCCTAGGGGCCTGGGTGTGAGAATCTAGTTGTCTCCTGCTACCTGGAGACCTGAGGTTGCTAATGCCTTGTGGGTCCCTAGAAACATGAGAGACCAGAAGGCTCTAAGCAAGGTAGCCCTGAGTCACAGTGTATGTATTCTCTGCAAATCTCTGTGGGGAGTTGTCCAGCAACACTAAGTGACAGATAGGTGACAAATAGCAGTGGAGCCATGTCTAGTGAGCTACAGGTAGAAAGGGTAAGTATTATATGAGCATCCAGTTAAGGTTCAAACAAGGCTCTACAAGAACAGTAACCTTGTAGTCAATGGCACAGCCCAAGGTTTCAACTAGATTGGCCTGGCTTTCCTTGTTTCAGTCTCAAGGCTTGTCTTGTTACTATTTGCTGAGTGGTGAAACCCCAAGGTTTCTATTGCTATGACAAAACCCCGATGACCAAAAAGGAAGTTGGAGAGGAAAGGGTTAATTCAGCTTACACATCCAGATCACAGTCCATCATTGGAGGAAGTCAGGACAGGAACTCAAGCAGGGCAGGAATCTGGAGGCAGGAGCTGATGTAAAGGCCATGCTTACTGGCTAGCTTGCTTCACATGGCTTGCCTAGCCTGCTTTCTTATGGAACCCAGGACCACCAGCCCAGAGATGGCCACACCCACAATGGGCTGGGCCCTTCCACATTGGTCACTCATTGAGAAAATGCCTTACAGTTGGATCACATGGAGGCATTTAGTCAAGGGAGGCTTCGTTCTCTGTGATAACTCCAGCTTGTGTCACATTGACACACAAAACCAGCCAGGACACAAGTGGACTGGAGGTGGGTGGAAATGGGAGCCAGAGAGATCGGACACAGGGGTGAAGGAGTGGGGGCCTGGGGGGATGGAGGCAGAGAGTGTGGGGAGAGATGGCTGGAACTGGGTGGGGGGCACTTGGACTTGAGTTTGTGCAGAGTGATCAATATGGATCTATTTGCATTCTTCTACATGCAGATACCCAGTTTGAGCAGCACCATTTGTTAACGATACTGTCATTTTTTCCTAGTGTGTATTTCTGGCTACTTTATCAAAAATCAGGTGTCCATATATGGTTGGATTAATGTCTGGTCTTTGGTTTGATTGATCAATGTGTCTATTTTTATGCCAATACCATGAAGGTTTTCTTACTGTAGCTCCAAAGCACAATTTGAAATCAGTGATAGTGGTTCCTCCAGCAGTTCTTTTATTGTTCTGAATTGTTTTAGCAATCCTGGGCTTGCTGTTTTGAATTGTTGTTGTTGTTGAGAATTGTCCTTTCAAGGTCTGTAAAGAATTGTGTGGGATTTTAATAGGGATTGCATTGAATCTGTAGATTGCTTTTGGTAAGATGGCCATTTTTACTGTGTTAATCCTACTGATCCATGAGCATGGGAGATCTCTCCATCTTCTGATATCTTCTCTAATTTCTTCAAAGACTTGAAGTTCTTGTCATACAGCTCTTTCACATGCTTAGTTAGAGCCACACCAAGACATTCTGTAGTATTTTAGGTTGTTGTGAAGAGTGTTTTTCCCCTGAGTTACTTCTCAGTCTATGTGTTATTTACATATAGGAGGGCTACTGAGTTTTGTTTTGTTTTTGAGTTAATCTCAAAACTTTGGGATTGTATCCAGCCACTTTTTTGAAAGAACTTATCAGTTGTAGGCGTTCTCTGAAGAATTTTTAGGGTCACTCATATATACTATATCATATCATGCAATATCATATCATGCAATATCATATCATGCAATATCATATCATGCAATATCATATCATGCAATATCATATCATGCAGAATCATATCATGCAATATCATATCATGCAATATCATATCATGCAATATCATATCATGCAATAAATATCATATCATGATTTCTTCCTTTTAATTTGTACTCCCTTGGTCTCCATCTGTTGAGTTACTGCTCTAACTAACATTTCAGGCACATATTGAATAGATACAGAGAGAGTGGACAACCTGGTCTTGTTACCGATTTTAGTGAAATTGCTTTGATTTCTACTTAATTTGATGTTGGCTGTAGGCTTGCTGTAAACTAACTTTATATGAAGAGGTATGCCCTTTGTACCTCTAATCTCTCTAGGACTTTTATCATAAAGGATGTTGGATTTTGTCAATGGCTTCTCTGCATCTAACGAGAGGACCATCATATCTTAAAGTTTCACATTTGACTAATTCCGTGTTGAGCAAGATACTGGGCATCGACATTTCCATTGACAAAGAGATTTACAATGTTGGGTTTCTTCCCCTTTGCTTTGGTTTTTATTTTATTTGTTGTTATTTTAGTCTTTCCAGGAGAAAAATTTTCTTCTATTCTTATTTTAACAAACCATTATCAAAAACGTGTGCTGGATTTGGTCCATGGCATTTCTGTGAGTTTCGAGAGCATATGGTTCTTTCCTTCCTTCCATCTGCAAGGAGGGGAATGGCTGCAGTTTTCTGGCATTGGACCAACATGCTTGCACAGAGAAGTCGCTGGTTTGGCTTGCTGGCATTTGTGTGGGAACTGAGCAGACACACAAATCTATAACGTTGGCATGTGTTGCTCATGAAGTTCTCTGTCATCACAGCACAGAAATATGTGGCCGAGTCTGTCCACATCTGTAAGTCCGGCTCACGGGCACACTTGCAGCTGCCCTTCTCTCCTTTTGGTGATCAGCTGCATCTGAACAGCTTCTGCTCACACTAGAACAAGTGGAGACAGAATGGAAACGTAAGAAAGGGCTGACGTAGCCGTGGCAGAGGCAGGAATAAGAGCAGGTAGTGTGTGGGCTTCCATGAGGAAGAAGAGGTGTCTGAGGAAGATGGTCCTTGAAGGCAGGGGCGCTGAGGCAGAGGAGAGGGGATCCTTTGCGCATACAGGGGCCAGCCTGACTATGTTGGCCCTGCCCCCGCTCTTCCCCACAAAGCCTGTTTACTGAATACCAGGTGAATTCACACTCATTACAGGAATTTCCCGGGTAGTAACTGCGGTGCATACTTCCTCCATAGCCCCTGCAGGCACAGTGACACAGCAGACACTCCAATGGCACCCACTGCCATGGGTTCCAGCCCCTGCCCAGCTGCCTCTGTGGGGAGTCTGGGCAATACAAACCTTTCTTGCTCCAGCTTTCTTATCTCACTCACGCAGACCCGCCAGGTCTTCCATGCTCCACACTAATCTTGTCTTAAGCTGGTCTGTGCCGGGATCTGGCTGCCCCGTGCCAGGGCCCTGCTGCCATCTGTGTGGAATTCTTGGTCTCTCCATTGCGATGACTGGAGGTCCGCGCTCAGCCCCACATCTCTATCAGTTACTAAAGAGGCTTTTCTCACCCCTAATAAGCTTGGCTGGTCGGAGAGTGCTTCTTGCTGGATTTGTCAGTTCCGCATGGCTTTCTGTCCTCTGATTTCTGGTCAGAAGTCAATGTGTGACAATAATAATCACAAAATCCTTATTGATTGGCCGAGAGCTGTGAGCTGACCGGAAGTCTCTGCCCACTACACTACCACCTACTCTCTCCTAGCCTATTCTGTCACCTGCAGTGGCCCAGTCACTTCAACAAGTATAACTCTGATGTAAGGAGGAGGACACCTGGAGAAGGTCACTACACAGTTACCACTGAGTCGGCTGGGGCTGCAGAGAAATGCACACTCTAGAGATTGAATTCGGGTCAACAAAGCTTGCGTCTTTGGGTGGCAAGCTTTTTTTATCCACTGAACCATCTCACTGGCACGTGCCAGAATCCTTTCTTCTCAGCTGATGGGAGCCCTTTTCCCTTTCTATGTCTCTACAATTCTCTCCATCTTTCTCTTCCTTCAAAGTGGGGGAAACAGAACAGGTAGAGAGGGAAGGGAGGCCATGACAGCCTGCATGAGTTCTGATGGGAATGACGCTGCTGATACTCCCTGGATGAGGGAGGCAATCAAGCTGAACATTGACTCAGCTTCTCTAGGAGGACATGGTGAAGGGGCAGCTCTGTCTACCACAGGCATTCCCTGGGACGAACAGTGTAAGCATGACACACCACGTTCAGGCCCTAGGAGCCTGGGCAGCACCCGAAACTCCACAGTTGGGCTCCAGTTTGAGTTCCAGATCAGAGGGAAGATCTGGGTTCTACCATGTGAGGCATTTCCGGGTTCTGTGTCCATTACTCATTTTCCCTTGAGTGGGTTAGGCAGCTAAGAGAGGCAGGGTTTATATTGTTTCTTGGCTTTAAGGGATACAGGCATCGTAGTGGGAGAAGGGACAGGGCAAGAAGCTCCAGAGTAGCAGAAACATGTAGCTAGGACCCCTCACCTCACATCTTGGCTAAATAAGAAGCAGAGAGTGAATGGGAGTAGGGAAGGCTATAAAATCTCAAGACCCACCCTAAGAGGCCTACTTCCTTCACCCAGGCTTCACTAAAGTCTTTGGAATCTGTTAAAACAGACCATCAGCTGGGGATCAAGTGTTCAAATTCGAAACCTGTGGGGATGTTCCCTTTTCAAAACACAAAACACATCGATGTCTTCCTTTTCATCCCAGTTGCCCTCGAGAGCAGTTTATCAGTTTTATTTGCCTTTTTGAAGAACTGGCTCTTGGATTCATCGAATTTTCTTGCCGTTTTTCTGCTCTCAGCTTAGCTTGGTCCCTCATCTTCATTATCTTCTCTCTTACTTACTTTGGGTGTGATGCATGCCTTGTGCAATCTCCAGAAACCAAAGATCAGATCCATAATTTGGAAGCTCAGCTTGTTTCTGATAAAATAGTTCATGTTATAGATCTCTAGTGTGACATTTTATATTCCGAATGCATCTCTTCTCGTCTCCAGTTAAATGTTTCCCACACATTGTAATATAGTAAACATCTACTTTAATTCAGCTCACAATATTTCCACTTAAGTCTTATTCTTGTTTTTGTTGTTTTGTTTTTTGTAAAAGATTTTCTTTTGTCTTTAATTTTGTGTGTGCATGTCTATAGCTATGTGTGGGCATGTGTATTGAGTGTAAGTGTCTCTTGGAGGTTAGTAGAGAGCACCAGACCCCCTGGAACTGGAGTTAGAGATGGTTGTGAGCCACTTTATGTGGGTGCTGGGAACTGAACTTGGTTGGGTTACCAGCTTTGAGTTCTCCAGCCCCAAGGGTTTTGTTTTTGTTTTTGTTTTGTTTCTTTTAAACAAGTATCTTATTCGATTTTCAAGTATTTGTAGATTATTTCAGTGTTATCTTGTTGTTATTCCACTATTTATTATGTGCAGAGAATACACCTTGAATAACTCACAATTTAAAAGACTCTTTAAGCTTTGTTCTAGACCATAGACTATGTTCTATCTTAGTGAATATCCCACATTCACTTGAAAAGAAGATACATTCTGCTGGCTGGAATTGGGCTATATCATTAATCAAACCTGCCTGTCCAAGTGCATCCCTCAGGTCATCTCTGTCCTTGCTTCCTCTGGTAGCTAGTGTTATGTCAATTGGACACAAGTTAGAGTCCTCTGAGAGGAGGGAACCTCAACTAAGAAAATGCTTCCATAAGATCTGGCAGTAGGCAAGCCTGCAGGGCATCTTCTTCTAAATTACTGAATGATGGGGGAGGGCCCAGCCCATGATGGGTGGGGTCATCTCTGAGCTGGTGGTCCCGAGTTCTTTAAGAAAGCAGGCTGAGCAAGTCATGGTGAGCAAGCCAGTAAACAGCACCTCCACCCCCATGGCCTCTGCATCAGCTCCTGCCTCCAGGTCTCTGCCCTGTGTGAGTTCTTGGCCTGACTTCCTTCGATGATGAACTGTGATGTGGAAGTGTAAGCTGAATAAACCCTTCTCTCCCCAAGTTGCTTGCGGCCTTGGTGTTTCTTCACAGCAAAAGTAACCAGAACACTGTTTGAGTTAGAGGCAGAAGGTTCACACATGGCTGTGGATTTGATTATTGACCTTTTTCAGGAGCGAGTTTTGCTTCGTGAATTCTGAGTTCTTCACTTTTATGCATATTGTATTGTGCCTTCTTGGTGACCAATGCTGGCTCCCCATCCCTAGTAATCATTCTGTTCTGCAGTCTACTTCACTTGATACCACACAAGCCATCAGACTTCCTCCCCAACCATGTTTGAATCTTTTTCTATATTGTGTATGAGGGCGGGGAGTGTGCACACATGCCATGGTCCATGTGTGGACATCAGAGGATAGCCTGTTGGTAGAGGGTTCGTTCCCTCTACCATGCTGGTTGTGGGGATTGAACTCAGGCTTGGCAGCAGGTGCCTTTATAGATGAGGTCATCTCTCTGGCCTCACATTTGCATCTAATGTTCTGACTCTTCTGCTTGCAGCTTGTTTTTCCACTTTGCAGTGGGTTTCTTGTTGACAGCAAATAGTTGAGTCTCTGTGGCTACCCCAATTGGACATACTTTTCTAATTAATAGGTGAGTTTGGACTGTTTATATTTCATGCACCATTGATATGTCTGTATATCATGCTAACATCATAGGTTTGATTTTTTTCTCATATCTTCTCTCTTGATCTCTCTAATCTGTTTTTATTTTAATTACTTGGGTTTTGCCATAGTCTATTGACTTTGTCACCACACCTCCCTTTGTGTGTTTTTCTGCTTTTAGTAACTGAAGCCTAAGCTCTCCTGGGTCTCCATCCTGCTGGCTCTCAGACTTGAATTACTTCATTGACTCTCAGACTAAGGCCACCCCATTCCATGTTCTTGTGCTTGCTCCTGCACTCTCAAGATTATAGGGGTTTTGTTGGTCTTCATAATTATGTGTGGTAATTCCTTAAAATAAAATTTCTCAGTAGGAACACTGGATGCTCTTTTAGAGGACTCAGGCTCAAGTCCTAGTACTTGGCAGCTTACAATCAACAGATCTGATACCATCTTCTAGCCAACATGGGCACTATACACATGTGTTGCATAGACATACATACACATAAAAATTCACACACATAAAAATGAATTTTTAAAAATCTCTTTCCTTGTTGTATGTACATACATGTATACAGTTGTATGTGTCTGTACATACATGTATACTGTGTGTATGTGTCAGTTTACTCTGTGTATCCTACTGGTTCTGTTCCCAGGTGATACTGGGTAAATACATATTTTCGTCCCTTGCTAGAATATAACTATCTACTGTAGAAACCTTGTCTTCATGGCCATGAAGTATGGACAACATACATGTGTAAAACACACATGGTAATAATCATGCCCTCAACCAGCCCATAAACAAATGCATTACTGTAGACCAAAACTCAGACCAAATGAGAATGATTATCTCCAAAGGAATGACCAAACAGCACACTCGACAGTCCTGGGCCCCTCCTTCAGATGCCACTCTCAAACATTTAGACCCCTCAGGACCTGCCGATCACACCAAGGGATGCTGGTAGCATGGTGGCAAAGCATAAAAGGAGAGAAAATGTTCATCTTTTACTAGGTCTCTTCCAACTTGGCCTCAAGACCAGAGACAGTGTGAAGCCTTACTTCCTGACCAGCACAGACTTCCAAAACAGATTTCCTCAGGAGCAGCTCACAAACCTGCATCAGAAGCTCAGTGGCTCCTCAAGGGGACTCTGTTCCTTCTCTGAGGAATGTGCCTGTAGGAATTCAAAGCCAGTGACATTTGAAGGCCAGACAATCTGGAGATGTGACCAGCAGGAACAGAGAAGTCTCTGTGCAAGTCCCACAGTGAGGGCCAGAGAGCTGTTACTGGGGTCTAAGGAACCGGAGTGGTGTTTCAGTTTCTAAAATAGTGTGACAGACTCTCTTAAAATGAGTAGTTTTGAATATCTAATGGAAAAATCGCATTTTTGTTATTTATTTTTATGTATTTTTGTGTGCTAACATAGTTATAGTGGTAATTAGCATCTTTGTGTATTTATTGAAAACCAGCACTAAGTCTGTATATTTACAGAAAAACGTCGTAGACACAGATAATAGCACAATTCCATGTTTGTGAACTGACAGTGTGGAGATCCAGCAATTATCACTACAGCTGTTTGTTAAAGTTGACAATAGATAAATAATGACCAGAAATCAATCTTTTCATTAAAATTCAAAAAACAAAAGATATCTAAAGGAATTTCATGGTTTCTTTAAGAAGTCCTGGCCGCTCCAAAGGAAAAGGCTATACGTACAGTTTCCACTGCTGTGGTTCAAAACGGTCTCTCCGCAGATGTGGGTCAAAATAAAAGTGACGTGTCCTGATCAGGGTGGAAAGGATGCAGCTCCCTTCCCTGCCCAAGGCTCATTGTCCCACTTACTTTTCATGATTAGGAAGCATGGACATGCATGTGAACCTACACATATCGCTCAGAGAGATACATTCATACAGTCTCACACACGTAATCACACACGTCCACATCCATTTGCACACATGCACACAGATGTTTTCAGACAGTCTCACACTCATACATACATACTCTCACACACAAAGAGATGCATTATAGTCTCAGGGATTCATGGTGTTTGATTCAAAGTGCACACCAAGGTTATTCTCTCTACCCACAGGACCAACAGGTTTGTTCATGTCCTAGATAATACCACTCATTCAACAACAAAAGCCAAAGGCAAAACACAGGCTTACGTTTCAGATCTTAACTCCCTGGACACACCAAACTCAATTATCTGCACCTGAATTATCTGTGTTGTAGGCTTTTCCAACAAACCCAAACACTGGAATCACAATCATAGCCCAGCAAGGCAAAGCAAGCCTGACTTCCCTCCCATGAATCTAATAGGAAAAGCAGAACTTACTGCTCTCAAGCAACCAGAGCAGAGGAACACCACTGCCTGGGACACACATCTCCAGAATGTATGATGTCTCTGGGTTCCACTTTCCCATGCTCATACTCAACCTGGGCACATCCAGAACCAGCTGTGCCCAGAAAGAGCATGTTCAGGAAGATCCCAGTTTCCTTTCTTTACAGGGAACACAGGTAGCTGAGTTACAAACCAGTCTCCACCTGAGACCCATAGCCAGTACAAGCCCTTCCTTCCCAGCAGCTCCCTCTTCTCACACAAACCCATGTGTCCTGTGAGATAATGCCCATCCCTTCACACAGACTTGGAACAAGGCAGTCACTCCGGCTGGAAGGACAGGTTCATCTTCACAGGATGGTCCTTACGGGACACATAGGACTTTCCATTTTATGGCTTTCTTCCTTTCTCCTGTCTCCTTAAATGGTCCATGCGTCAGATAAACCACAATGGGTACACTGCCCCACAAGGCCATTTAGAAATTATGGCTTTAATTACCAGCAGGACCGGAAGCATGTGAGTGGTCCCCAAATGGGCTGATGCACACCTCCTGCTTTCATAACATGGTCTCTGAAGGTGGTCTTCATGCTACTAGACATTGCTACAAACTCCAGGTGAGCTGCACCCTGGGAAGGCCCATCATGGAGGGGCAGCCCAAGCTGGGTTCTGAGAATGAAGGTGCAGATAGAGAAGGGACCACAGGGGTTGGGGGAGGGGGTGCATCCCTTAGCATATAGCAGCTGAGGTAGGGGGATAAACACTCAGCTTAATCTTGGTGTGTGTCCATATTAGGATGCAGTGAGAGGAGCTACTGCCCTTCTTGGTCCAGCTGGCAGGCAGCAACCATTGATCAGAGCATCCATTCTGGGCACTGGATCTGTGTAGGGTGTGGCTGTACTGGCTCAGAGACACACACCCTCGGCAGTAGTTATAGAAACTATTTCTGCTGACACCTCACTTGCTTGCCTCACCCCTGCTCCTGCTCTGCTTGTGATACCTGGAACCTGGTTCTTAGGCTGCAGAACTTCAATTGCACATCTGTTCCAGGTGGCTCAACGAAGCCAAGCCAGGGGGACAGGTGTAGCCAAGCACTTTACAACAATGGCACCTTCAGCTATTCATACAGGATAGAGGTGGGCCTCTGTGTCTCCAGAGCTACTGAACGCCTCTCTCTTAGATTGTTAGGAGAAAAGCACATGTTTTTTTGCTTGTGTATATGTATTTATATGCTCAGTTATATACATGTGCTATGTACAACTGTATACATATTATATGTATGCAGTCTCCTGTGTGTGTTTTTATATGTGTGTGTATGTGTGTGTGTACAAATCGTATATGCATTTAATATGAATGTCTATTATATACAAGTGCATATGTGTCAAATTGTATGTACACATGTATGTATATGCATGTATATATATGTATGTACATGCTATGTGTATATATGTATCCATTGCATCTTTAAATATATGAATATGTAATTATATATGTAAATATGTGTGTATTATATATCTATAATATATTCCACTTAAAGGCTAGATAAAGGACAGATGTTCAACTCACCATCTAGCTAGCAAATTCCCTAAAAGAATAAACAGAAATTCAGAGCAAAGATATTCTGAGGAGTGAGCCTCCCAGACCACCTGTGAGGCTTTGTGACCTACAGTGGACACACACAGGACACACATGACCCTACCTGAGCAGATTCCCTGTGGACACTGGCCATAACTTCTGAGGCCCTTCATCTCCACTTTGCTTCCAGCTCATCTGCACTCTGGCTTTATTGAGGAAGACCCTCCACAAGCCTTCCTGGGTGTTCTTTCTGACGGAAGCAATGTGGGAACGCTGGCCTGCCCAAGCTCCCACTTTCCAGGTAGGCCTCTGAGGCATACATGCCAGGAGCAGCAAACCTTATTCCGTTCCCCAGTGTGATGAGTTCTCTACACGAGGGGCCTCTTAGGTCTGAGCAATTGTTGGCAACTGCTATCCTGAGGTGAACTGAGTCCCAAAGAGACTCACTTGCATCCAGATCCAAGATATCTGTTAGCACATCTGTCTCTGCACACTTCCCTGGATACGGTGAAGCCCCCTGAATGGAATGAACCTGTCTTAGTAAGAATAGCAGACTGGAAAACAGGGGATCTGGATGGAACACCAACAAGGTTTCCTTATACCCAAGGTTTTCTGCAAGTGGAGGGTAAGCTAAGCAGGAAGAATGCAAGCTCAGCACCTCCCTCACCCTCCACACTGGCCTTGCTCTCCAGACCGATGTGGACAGCAGCTGTGAAGCTTCAAATCAACGATGGCCTCATGGAGTAAAGGTGGGTGTAGCTGGCAAAGTTTGGATGGAAGTACTTGGCAGGGAAATAACATTGCACTTGTTTATAGACGTACTTACCAATGAAGGTGACCCCAGCAGACTGGGTAACTTTATGCCAATGTTCACTTGCGTCTGGCAGTTCTCAGTTTGCAGTCGAACCCTCTTCCATGGATGTGTGTACCTGGGAAAGCAGACCTGTGTAATGTCAGTGATTTAGACCATCTGTGGTGATACTGGATGGTTTACCTGCAGCAGCATCAGGTAAGCCACAGAATGCTTAGGGCCCAGAGACTGTGAGAGAGCAAGGCAGGACAGAGATGAAAGCTTACCCTTTCATTTTTGAAGGATAGTTTATGTTAAGCACAAGCCTCCGTGGCTAAGGCAGGAGCTTCTGTGTATTTCCATCTGCGTTACTGCAGCTTTCAGGCAACGCTGTCAGTTTCCTCTGCTCTGGAGCCCAGATGCTCAGCATTAGCACCATCTTAGGATAAGGGCTTCAAGAAGTTCACCTTCCTAATTCAGCTAGAACTGCGTCTCCCTGTGAAATTTTATTTTGCGATTATTGCACTTTTAAAAAACTCATCTTCATGCCAAAAGACACAAAGTCCAAAATATTTCTGTTCTTGATTGTCAGCCTCCTTTCTTGGAGATGGGGGGAGAGAAGACAGAATAGACAAGTTGTTCTGTTGAATCAATACAGTGTATTATCACAGCAAGATCATAATTCAGGCCACAATACCTGTGTTCTCAGAGCTCAGCAAGGAAGTCCGTGTGTACAGAGGCGCCGCAGGCGACTAATACCAATAGAGTCATCCAGGCTTGTCTCCGAGGCAGCAGAGCAGGGGCTGACGTCGACACACACAAGTGAGACAAGCAGAAACCCCCACCCTGGGCAGCCCAGGTGGGTGTGGAGGACAGTTTTCTGTCATAGGTTCTGCAGCTTAGTGTCCACTGAGGCACTGAAGAGAGCCCAGGCTTCCCTCGAGACAGGAACAATTTGGCTGACAGTGGCAGCCATTTAGGAGGCCATAGACAGGGCACCTCCCTCTAAGCATCTCTCTCTCCCTCTTCCTCCCTCCCTCCTATCCTCCCTCCCTCCCTCCCTCCTCACCTCTCCACCTCATTCTTTTTCCACTTTCTCCTCACTCCCTACTTCTCCCCTGTCCTTCTGCCCTGAGCCTCCCCTGTGGCTGGCACTGGCCAGTGTGCCTCCTCTTCTGTCATCTGTGGTCTCTTTCCCAGAAACAGTTTTATAACAGAAGAGACCTTGGTTGCATGTGCTTTACACTGTGTGCATAGACAGGGAACTCATGGGCCATTTTAATGCAATGTGCAGGTGTCTTTTGCCCCCCACCCCACCCATCTTTAGCTCTTAACTTACACAGTCACTTCCTGCAAGAGTCAAGTGCAGACCCAGGACGTTGAAGTGACTCACTAACGGTCACACTAAAGGTGCCTGCTGCCAGGCTTCATGACCCAAGTTTTATATCTGGGACCCACATGGTGGAAGAAGAGAAACCATTTCCAAAAGCTGGCCTCTGACTTCACATACATGCTGTAGCAAACACCTGCTTAAGTGAGTAAATAAATAAATAAATACATGTCATGGTCTTATTCATTAATACTACTGTTACATCTTAGTTTTTTTTTTTCTTTCTCGCTCCAGCATGCTTGCTCCAGCCTAAGGATTGATTGATTGATTATGTAAGTACACTGTAGCTGTCTTCAGATGCACCAGAAGAGGACATCAGCTCTCATTACAGATGGTTCCGAGCCACCATGTGGTTGCTGGGATTTGAACTCACGACCTCTGGAAGAACAGTCAGTGCTCTTAACCACTGAGCCATCTCTCTAGCCCTATATTTTAGTGTTTTGAGACAGGGTTTCTTCATGTAGTCTTGGCTGTCCTAGAACTCTGTAAACTAGATTATCGTCAAACTCACAGAGATCTTCCCGACTCTGCCTCCTGAGTGCTAGAATTAAAGGTGTGTGCCACCATGCCTACCAAAGAGCAGAACACAGCACACACTGCCTTAGCAAGGACCCAGGGGAACTCAGGGCTCTGCACAGGTCCCCAGGTCCCCAAGTCCCCAGCTCACTGTAAGTACATGAGCTAGGCTGTGAGTAGAAATTGGGGCAGGGCTCTATAGAGCCAGCCATGTGCGTGGAACCTGGTGCTCTTCCCATAACACTGTGGACAGGAAGCAGAAAAAGGCAGCAGCTGGAGCAGGTGGGAGAGAAATGGGTCATTTTCAATCACAAATTACTGGGTAGTGGATGGACATGTCTGGGCTGTGTCTCACTTTCACACTTATCTGAGCAGTCTCCTGTTTGGCCTCGTGATCTGCCTCATGCCTGTCAACCTGCAGGACCCAACACCTGGGCCCAGCTGGTCTCCTCCGCCCACCCACCCACCACCCCGAGCCTCATCCTTCATGCTTCCTCAGCCACTTCCTGAGCTCTTGGCCCAGCAGCTAAGAGTTCTAAGGATCTCATAACCCACAGGGGACTGTGGGGACTGGAGGAGGAGGGGACCCTGCTGTAGAAAAGGAAGGACTCTGTTGGCACATGCTAGGGCCGAATCCACTCTTGGGGGACACACGTGGCCCACAGGAAGGAATTAATTTTAATTAAAGGTGCTAAAGGAAGGGCCAAAGAAACTAAGATAAGGACAGACGGTGGCAAAGGCAAAGCTCACCTGTCTCCTGTGTGCCATTGGTGTGGGACGGCTGTGGGTCAAGGGTCTCCTGGAAGACTTTCCAGCCCAGGTCTTGCTGCAGCAGGAAAAGACACCTCTGGGTCTTCACTCTTGTTTTCAATCCCACGAGGCTGTGTTTCTGGACACCCTCTCCCCCCTCCCCACACCTCTCCTCAGAGTCCACTGTGCTCTTTGCTCACAATCTCCACCTCAGGTTACCAGCAAAGCTGCTCCCAAGCCATGATCCACAGGAGAAACTGGGACTTAGAGATCAACCTAGGGTGTGTGGTTACCCCCCCCCCCCAGGGCCACATAGAGAGGAGCATCCTTTTCCTCCTCCTTCTCCTCCTCCTTCAGTCTCCTGTCTTCCTCCTCCCCCTTTCATCTCCCACCCACTTCCCTCTCCTCCACACCCCAAGCCCCAGAATTTGCAGGCTTCTGGCCCTGGGAGGTCTTTGCTCAATTGAGATAAATACTTGCATTGGTTGGATGTAAATTATACCCATTTGGAGAAACTGACTCTGTTTCTCCCCGGATCAAGATAGAGTCAGGAATCCTGTGAAGCGCCCCCAAAAAGTCAGGGTGTGAACCTAGCACACTGGTGTGTCATGGGGCTGGCATCCGAGGCAGCAGAGATACCAGAGGCCATCTTGGTTACAGTCACAAGGAACATGCTGCTCCCCAGGGGCTAACCTCTGCTCTTGGAGTTGTGTTCATGCTCATTTACAGGATTCATGTTACTAGAAACCTGTTCTGTCTAGAGCAGAAGACTTCCCAGCCCATCCTTGGCAGTTTTAGGGGCTTTAATTTAATTAACTTTAAAAGGCCCAGAGCATATTGGTAAAAGGTACTCCCTGGTTGCAGCCATAGGACTATTAAGAACCTGCCCAATTATGGGGGAGGGGCGACCCCCTCGCACCTGGTAATTAAAATTGCTAATCACCAGCAATTATCCAGCTGAGCCTGGGCAGGGGAGAGACCATTTGACCCTTTACCCACCGAGGGAACAATGTTTGCAGTCCATTGCCAGGCGCTCAGCAAAGCTGTCCCCAGCCCCTGCCTATTAAGTGCCTCTAATAGGAAACCAACAAAAGAGCCTCGACATCTGCAGGGCGACCCGGGCCCCAGGTCTGAGAGCACAGGTGCCGGCCATGGGGCTGCCAGAGAGCGGAGAGCAGGGAAATGTGTGTGTAATTAAAGGAACTGTACTCTGCAAAGCTGGCAGCCCAGGCCCAGCCCGCCAGGGCCGCTGGTAATTAGGTCCCACCATTGGGGAGAGCCAAACCGGGAGGTGCCCTTTGTCATCAAGCCTGGGATGGGGGCTTTTTTTTTTTTATCTTTTTTCCTTTTAATGAATCTTCTCCCTGCTCCAGCATAAATGAGAGATGTCTGCTTTAAAAAGAAATCTGCTGAGAGGGTCTTAAGTGTGTAGCCTTTTGTTTGCAGTGAGTTAGGGGGAGCTCTACTCTGATTCCTGGAAAAGGAGGGAGGCTGTTGGGGGGGTTCACAGAAAGGACAACCATGACCCGTTCCTGGGACAAGTTGTATAACAGGCCAGGTTCCCACAGGGCTGCTTTCTGAGGGCTCCAAGGTCTAGCATTCCATAAACCCTGTCGTGATGGCTCACGCCCATAATCCCAGCAACAGAGGCGATCTTAGTCCAGGTTTTATTGCTGTGATGAAACACCATGACCTAAAAGCAAATTGGAAAGGAAAGGGTTTATTTAGCTTACACTTCCAGATCATAGTCCATCACTGGAGGAAGTCAGAGCAGGAACCTGGAGACAGGAGCTGATGCAGAGGCCATGGAGGAGTGCTACTTACTGTTTTGCTTCTTATGGCTTGTGCAGCCTGCTTTCTTATAGAACTCAGGACCACCAGCCCAGGGTGGTACCACCCACAATGAGCTGGATCCTCCCACCCTTGATCACTAATTTAGAAAATGTCTTACAGTTGGAGGCATTTCCTCAACAGAGGCTCCTTTCTCTGATGACTCTAGCTTGTTTCAAGTTGACACACAACACCAGACAGTACAGGAGCTAAAGAATCAACATCAGCTACTTAGGAAGTTAGAGTCCAACTTTTCATTGAGACCAAGTTTCAATGGATGAATGAATGAATGAATGAATGAGTAAATAACTCCCTTGGTCTGTTCCTCAGATTCATAGGCTGTCCTGACTTTTAAGAATGACATAGTCAAAATTGAGAAGCACATCCTGGGTTCTAACTACTTTACACGTAAAAATAATGACAAGGACTTGGGTGGAAATAGGAAGAAGGACACCTAACTAAGCAGGCACCTGCAGAAGGGCTGAGGCAGATGTGTCAAGGGGCAGATGGGGTCAGGAAGATGCCACTCTGACTTGGGCCTGAGTGAAGGACCCCATGGCTGTACATGGAACTTTATAGAAAGTAAAAACGCCTAAGTTTTTGTTGTTTCAAGTCCGTGTTCTAGGGCCGGGGATGCAGCGCAGTTGATAAGAGCGTTTGCTCAGCATGTACAAAACCCTAGGTTCCGTCCCCAGAACTGTGTGAGCCTGGCATAGTGGTACATGCCTATAATCCCAGCACTCATGAGGCAGAGCCAGGAGAATCAAAAGTTCAAGGCTACCTTCAGCACGTAGCAGGTTGGAGGTCAGTCTGGGATATGTGAAAAGCTTTCTCAGAAATAAATGTATTGGAGCTGGGCAGTGGTGGCGCATGCCTTTAATCCCAGCACTTGGGAGGCAGAGGCAGGCGGATTTCTGAGTTCGAGGCCAGCCTGGTCTACAGAGTGAGTTCCAGGATAGCCAGGGCTACACAGAGAAACCCTGTCTTGAAAAAAAGAAAAAGAAAGAAAGAAATGTATTGGAACTGGGTGTGACAATACATGGCTTTAATCTCAGTGCTTAGGAGGCAGAGGCAGGAGGATCAAATTGAGTCGGGCTGAGAAAGACAAATATAATATGGTTCTTCTTGTGCAGATTTTACACAGTTACATAAGGTCATGTGCATATATGACACAGAGGCAGAAGTTAAGGGACAAACATGGAGGAGCAGTAGGAAAAGAGGTTGTAGGGGCTACTGGTGGGAATGTGTTCAGTATGCAATATATACTAGTATGAAAATTTAAAAATAAATTTGAGGCTGGAGAGACAGCTCATCAGTTAAGAGGACTTGCTGGTCTTTCAGAGGACTGAGGAGGGGATGCAAAAGCCACTTGGCAAAACAGCATTAGTTCTGAGTTTCCTTCCCACCCCATGAGTCTTGGCAGAACGGGATCTGTAGACATAGGCTGTGCCCTCATGTTCACATGTGCGGCCTTGCTGAAGGCTCTGCTGGTGCCAGTTCAGAATATTGATCATGTATTGCTAAGGAGTACTGTGTTTGCCCTCTAGACTGGCTCTACTCATGTAGCGGGCCCTTGACCCAGCTTAGGTCAGATACAAACAGAGAGAAAATACTAGACCCCTGCTAACACTTGCTAGTCTAGTTATCCCTCCAAACTATCAAGGTCCCCAAAGGACACTAGAAATTTGGAGTATAAAATTACCAAACAGTCAAGCTTGCCTGCAAAGTCATGTGGTAGATGAGCTTCAGAATAGGATGAAACCTGGGGTTTTTGTTGAGAAAAATAAACCTAAGCCACAGAGGGAAAGGTAAGACCTAGATGACTTGTTCCCTCAAATGGAGAAAGAGTCATATGTTGGAGTTCTTAACTTATTCTCTGCTTTCAATCAGCTTGCTTACCTTTCTGGCTAAAGTCTGACTTTACAAAGTCATAAAGCCTTACTTTGGCTGATCTGAGTCTACAGTGTCCTCATTATTAAGTGAGAATGTTCTTATTATAAAGTATGGATCCTTGTTTTTTTAGAATAAAGTCTGTCTGGGCTTGGGATGGAGCTGAGAAGTACAGCACTTGACTTGCCTGCCTGAGACCCCAGCTCCCACATCCAGCACTACATAAAAAAAGAAAAGCACTCATTCTACAAACCTAGGTATGACTGGGGATGAGGGTGGGGAGTGTGAGTTGCCAGCTAAACTAGCCACATTTTCACAGATGAGCTTCAGACAAAACACAGACAGTAGAGTTTTTCCCCAAGATGACAGCACCAGTCTTCCACATCAAGAGCAATTGCAACAGGAATTGTTGTCAGTGATAAAATTTGAGCTTTCAAGGCTACATACAAAATGTGGATCTATTGCACAAAGCTTGACAGATTAATTTCTGTAGACTTTCCTGACAAGGCCAGAGTGATGTTAGTGGATGTGACTTTTAATATCACATAACAAGATCTTTTAATATAACATAACATATCAATATTTGGAAGCCCTGCATAGCCTAGCATGCTGGCAACAGAGGTACTCCACATCTAAGAGAGCAGTTTATCCAATAGTAACCTAGTTTTAAAAAAAAAAAAAACTTTCAAATACAGTGTTTGATCCTGCAGTAACTAGCCTTTTAGAAGTTAGCACTGTGACACTTTGGTGTGGCATCTGTGATATGCTCATTTGATGAAGCAAAAAAAAAAAAAAAAAAAAAATCACATCTCTGGTTCACATTCTTTAACCAGAAGAAGGCACAGACTCTGGCATCTGTGAAGCTATGCAACTTGGAAGTGAAGGAAACTTACACAGCTAACAGCTTAGACACTTAAAAATTTCAAAAGGCTCCTTCATACGAGAGATTGTTTGAGACATAAGCAATCTCAGAGCTCCAGGAAGCGGACTGAAATTTATGCAAGAGACACACCTTTCATGATCACCACATTCTTGCTAGAATTCCCAATAAACTCACTGGTTCACTAAGCTAGACATGGGTGGAATTAGCTTTTGATCTGTTGCTGTTGTCCAACCTGGGGTAAACAGACATCTATTCATATTTCTCCAGGAAAAAATCACACAACAAAGAGCCACAATGAAGAATACCCAGTAGGTATGCAATGGGCCTCAAGATGCACAGTGGGATGACTGTCCCCAGACTGGTTCCCCTATCACAGTATAGCCATGAACCTTGGCCAGGACTCCAGTCCTCTGCAGCCTGGTAACACCTTCACTGATGCAGGATTATTGTAACAATTATAAATCAAACATGTAAGAGAGCTAGCACAGTGTTTTGCTTTCCAGGATGGTCAACAAATGACTGCTTGTAGAAAGTCTATTAGCTAGCCAGATAGAGTCTTCTGCTTTTACCATACATAGTCTGTGTGTGTCTGTGTGTGTGTCTGTGTGTGTGTGTGTGTACACATGCATGCACATGCATCAGAAAAACAGAGAATAAATAACTGGTCTGTCCAAGTCTTTACAATTGCTAGCTGATCACCATATATGTATATACATATACGTATACATATACATGTGTGTGTATACATATATATGTATATATCATCTATCATCAATATATTATCTATCATCTACCTCTCTTCTATCATCTAGCTATCATTTATCTATAATCTATCAATCATCTATCATCCATCTATCTACTTATCTATTTATCTGTCATCTGCCTGGTATCTATCTAAAGACTTATTACCTATCTGCCCCTCTCTGTAAAGGTGGCCTCTGAGCCACTGAAAACACGCTCCTCAGGTTGAAAAAAGGAAAGTTTCAACGGTGTCAGCTTCTTCTCACTATGCTGGTTTTCTTTCTAGGCAGATGAGCTTTCATTTTTGTTTTGCACATGTTACTGAGCACTTCTCCAATTTAACGTTTGGAAAGAATGTGGCCTCTGTTGCTCTGTAGACATCCTTCAAAACATTCCTTTCTGAGAGGCTGGAGAGATGGCACCATAGTGAATAGCACTGACTGCTCTTATGGAGGATCCCAGTTCAGTTCCCAGTGTCCACATGATGGCTTGAAACTGTCTGTAACTCCAGTTTCAGAGGATCCAGGGCCCACTTCTGGCTTCAGTGGGCACTGCATGGTATGCACATATATGCATGCAGGCAAAAACACTCATATACATAAAATCGATATAGTCCTGTCTCTTCTTTTTCTTCAGGTGCAGAGTTCTAAGCCATGAGCAAACACACATCTTTGTGTCTAATGTAGTTCCTACCCTGGAGTTTCTCCAGTATCCATTCTTTCCCATCATTCTTCTCTGCTCTACCAGACAGTTCAGGGTGACCAGTGACTCAGAATAATGGTAGAAAAGCACAAGGTGAGACACCTGCATGTATCCTGGCTTCTGACAAACAGCAATGCACAGTTATGTCTTCAGGGATGGACTCCTGACTCCGGGGGGCTCTTATTGGCTGCCTTCCAGAGCAGAGTGATGATGCTACAGGTGAGTCCTACACAGAGTTCTGGGCCCTAAAGAGAGTGCACAGATTTGTCACTGTGGTGAGGAAGTACCTTCAGATAGGCTCAGAGATCGATCACCTCATGAGATGAGCATTCAGTGGACCAGGTGTGTTTGCACCAGACCAGAGACAGTTGTTGCCAATGCCAAGCCATGTACCTGCCTCTCTTCATGACTCTGTGAGAGTATTGGAAGAGACATGGAATGCCCCCACTTGTCACCCTACCCTCTGCAGCAATGGCTAAAGAGAAAATTCCCTATTGTCTTAGTCAGGGTTTCTATTCCTGCACAAACATCATGACCAAGAAGCAAGTTGGGGAGGAAAGGGTTTATTCAGCTTACACTTCCACGCTGCTGTTCATCACCAAAGGAAGTCAGGACTGGAACTCAAGCAGGTCAGGAAGCAGGAGCTGATGCAGAGGCCATGGAGGGATGTTTCTTACTGGCTTGCTTCCTCTGGCTTGCTCAGTTTGCTCTCTTATAGAACCCAAGACTACCAGCCCACAGATGATACCACCCACAAGGGGCCCTCCCCGCCTTGATCACTAATTGAGAAAATGCCTTACACCTGGATCTCATGGAGGCATTTTCTCAACTGAAGCTCATTTCTCTGCGATAACTCCAGCTTGTGTCATGTTGACACAAAACCAGCCAGTACACCTATATTCAAAGGAATGATATTCACAGCCCTTACCAGTTGCCCATGGCATGTAGTCTTCTCCATTCCCAACTTGGGCCTTGACCAACACACTTGTATTTTCTTGGAGAGGCTCCTCAGGCTAACTGTGAACCAACAGTATAATTTCCAGCTCACTTGCCCTGCATTGCTCTGAGGTCCACAAATCTTGCTGTGAGTTGATCATCTAACTTCTGGGAGTTCTTTTTAATCGTGGTAAAAATCGACTAACAAAAGTTACCACGTGGCCTGTTATTAGACACCTTACTCAGGACTGCTGTTGCCCGGGGATCTCCAGACCTTCTTATCTTACAAAACTAAAGTTCTCTCCATTGGGCACTGTCCTTCTTCCAAGCCTGGTACCCAATCAGGCTTTAATTTTTTTAAATATCAGTTACACATTTGACAAAAGAACACAGAAAGACAAGACCATGACTCAAGGAATCAGTGATAGAATGAAGGACAAGTCCCTGTGTGCCCCACATAAAGGGACACACACATCCATCAGAGACACTCAGGACCATGCTGTGAGGTCAGTAGCCACTACAAAGGCCTTTGTTGATAGCTTGTTTCTCTCCCTTCAACTTGAAAGCTCCAAAGGCTGCAATTGCAGGTGGAAACCACCACGCCCAGCTTCAAAATCCATCCTTGGAGGAATTTATTCTTCTGTGACCATCACTGCTGATCTCCTGCTCGAAGGGAAAAATGTATTTATGAAATTATGTTTTCCATTCCGTTCTGTTGCTATCTCCCAGGTAGTGTCAAATATCCCAGGAGTGCTGGCTTCTGCATAGCATAGGCCAGAGCCATCAGCTCACATGAGCAGAAGTCTCAGGTCCTCGTCTCTGCACTGATTCATTCTAAACTGGTCGCTTTGGAGGTGTGCAGAGGTTCTGTGTTCTCTCCCTATGCCAAGCACCAAACAGCCATGTTTGCTTTAAGCTTCTCACGGTGAGTAGTTGGTGCTTGGTATGGAGAAATCCACAAAGTTAGAGCTGGGGAGACAGCACAGTTCAAAGACCTTACCCTGAGAGAGTGAGAGACCAGCCCCAGTGCCCAGAACCCATATAAGAAACCCAGGTGTGATGTTACCTGCTTGTAATGCCAGTGCTGCAGAGATGGAGGCAGGAGGATGGATGCCTGGAGCTTTCTGGATAGCCAACCTAGCCCTACTTACTGAATTCTAGAGCAATGAGATATCTTGACTCAAAAAGTAGGAAGGATTGTTTCTGATGATGAACATCTCCATAAGTGTGTGCATGTCTACATGCACCTTCACACACACACCTTCACACACACACATGCACCTTCACACACACACACACACATGCACCTTCACACACATACACACACATGCACACACATGCACCTTCACACACACACACACATGCACCTTCACACACACACACACACACACACACACACACAGATACACATCATAGTCAAGCCAGGCAACAAGATCATTTCCGAGATGATCTTGAGATGCATTCTAGACAGGCAGCCTAGCCGTCAGTTCTGACCGTGTGCATCCCCAGCAGAGGCTTGACTGGCAGCACCAAATCTTCAGAGTATGGTCACAAACCTTAAAATCCACAATCCCACTGCCCCAGGCCCTTCTCACAGCCTGGTTCTGTAGAGCATTTGGGATCTCTATGCCACAGCCCCACCCAGACAGTGGAAGGTTGGTCAAGCCAGGCATTCAGACTGTGCCAGGAGTTGTCATATTGGATGACTCTTGGTCACTTTCACCAGATCCCAGAGAAGACCCCAGCGACAGCATCCTTTCTTCCCCACAGCGACCGTGGTAAGTAATACAGAAGCCCCATGTTCCTGGTGATAGTACATTTCTGCAGGGTTACATGATGTGTCCCATGGCTACGTTATCAGACCCCTTCTGGGGAGGCTGGGGCATGGCGCCCTCCTCTGGCTGTGCAGTCTGCCATCTGTCATCAAGGGCTACAGAGAAGCCACCCTCCACCCTAAGCTGGGGAGCTGGAGGCAATTACCTGTGATTGATAGCAGTAAATATGAAACCACATGTACCTCATCTGGGAGGCATGGAATCAGAGGCACATTGTTAGTAGAGGGGATGAATGGAACTCAAGATAACCTTGGCAAATTAGACATATGTTAGCATGGAGCTTTGTCAGTAAGCAGGCTATAAATTACAGACATATTGTAAGTCCATAAACTCTTCTAATGAATTGAATGGCGGTGGTAATCCAGCACGGAGCATACCGCTTGACCTTCCTCAGAAGTTAGCCCTGGGGCCTCTAGCAGGCAGCCAGCTGATGCATTGTTAAGTAGTCGCTAATACTTCCTCAGAGAGCTTGTGCCACAAGACAAAATGGGCAACTTCTTGGGACTTTATGCATTTTTAGAAACAAAAGGCCCGTGTGTAATTCCATTATTTCATAGTTAATTTTTGAGGGTCCTCTCCAGGACATGGCCATCATTAACGTTCTTCTTTCTCTGAGCCTGTTGACCATGCCAGTGCATGAAAGCCCGAGCTCTGTGGGTTGTGCATTTCAAGGTGGTTACTGGACACCATGGATGGGGCCGGGGATGGGGCTATAGCCAAAGGCTCTGTACCCTAAATCAGGAATGGAGCAGACACTACCCATGGTATTGTAACAGTGAAGTGAATATGTAAGCAAATGTAAGAGGCAAGACATAACTCTGGAAGGTCCTTTCTGACAGATGGAGGACTCGGTGGCAGTTGGAGCAATTCCCCCGATTCACTACACACCCTAATTTACTTGTGTGGAGGAATAACTGACAACTCCACGCTGCTCAAAAGCAAATTTTAATTCAAATGGGGACACTAAAGGTGACATACCACTATGTGAACTATGTTGACACAGTAAAGACCATTCTCTGGTTCTTGTTCAAATGGAGGCAAAGCCAGCCAGAGCCAATGAATATGTGATTGTCATATTGTCATATAACAGAGGTAGAGCTGCTGGTACCAGGGTTAGAAAACCAGACTTTTGCAAATCAATTGCTCTTGCATATGTGTTTCCTGTTTTAAGGGGTCTGCTAAGTCTGGGTGTAAATGCTAACAGCCTGCACTTGTTTGCAGACTGCTGCAGCCCTCTCTGCCAGTTGTAGATCTACAGCTCATGATTCCTAATTGATATTTGGCAGCTGCAGGTTTTACAAGGCAGATCTGAAAGACAATTTTCTCTGGTTATAGATGAAGGTGTTTAGAAAAATCACAGTTGAAATGAACCACGATGCTTCCTATGCCAACAAGAAAATGAGTAACAATGATCCAGTCTTGTGCAGTCCACTTCCACCTCTAGAAGGATCAATCTTCTGGGACTTTGAAGGAATGCCCTAAAGCAGCCCAATTCAGTAGTTCACACACTGTAACCATTAGACAACCTGAGTGATTTATTTTTAAAAAAAATGTCATCTAAGAGCTATAAATAAGACTGAGTGAGTGGAGAGCCCTGAATGAGATATCTCTCACTGTCTTGGGCTTAGGGAACACAGAGAAAGAAGAGAAGGAAAGAATGCCACGACCTGGATGATGGGCATTGTGCCCCCTAGAGTTCTTAGAGGCATAGCGGAGTAAAGTTGAGATGTCACAGCCAGGGACTGAGTCCATGGCTCAAAGGGTAAAGTGTTCACTGGGCAAGCATGAAGAACAGTCTGATCCCCCAAACCCATGTCAAAGCCTGGTGCACATAGGTAAGTAACCCCAGTGCTAGAGGGGCTGGAAGAGGCAGATCTCTGGAGCTCAGTTGACCAGCCAGCCTAGCAAATCAGTGAGCTTCCGGTTCAGAAAGAGACCTTGGGGTAGACATTCAACATTAACATCTGTCCCCATGTGCACACATGTGTGCACATAATACACATACAATTCCTCTACTTACACACAAGGAGATCACAGGCAAAGCTTATAACCCCTTTGTTAGCAGACCATTGTGCTCAGACTTTGGTTATCTTCACAGGTTAGAGTCTAGAGGACGTGGTACCTGCCCTTTGTTCTCTGGTGGCATTTGTACTATTTAGCAGGCACCCTCTGCCAGCCAGGAGCTCCACGCAGTTCATGCTTAAGGCAGAGAGGAATGGAGCATCACTTCTGTCTTCTGGAAGCTTGGAGGCTGGATAGTGTTGGCATTTTGTGTATGACCTGGGAAACTGGCAGAGGAGAGGCCATGACTAGCAGCTGGTCCTGAACCTTATCAGCATGGACCTGTAATGTGATTCCCAGGCAGCATCTCCAAGACTCAAGTCCAGGGGACTATAGAGGCTATGCTCTCCTCTGAGCCTGCATTGCATTATGCCAGCAAGGGGATGTCTGTCAGGTGTCTCCAAGGACCTTCTGTATCTGCTTGCTAGCACAATGCAGATGCTTCTCAGTGATATACAAGGGGACTCATCTCTGAACATGGCTTCCCTGACCTGAAGCAGGACCACAGGATCCAGACATCCCCTTCCTAGCAGGCAACCTGTCTGTCTGACATCACTGAGCTCAGGACCACATCGGGTCATTGCTCACTCCACAGGCACTGAGAAGATGCGCTGGAGGTGAGATTGGGCCCTCCTACAGGTTATTCTGGGCTATCCATGTCCTGACTACCCTGCTGTGGCCACAGGAACACGTCTTCTGCCTCCCTCTACCAGCTGGGCCCTGAGACATGCTCAAGCCAAAGCAGCCAGGACAGGAAGACCCTCTGGCACTCCAACCCCATCTTATCTCCTTATCTCTTCGGTGTTCCCCACACATGACACCATCTATTGTGTCCCATGGGTTCCTAACAGTAAGCCCTAATGCCCAGGCCAAGCTGGCCTTGAACTGTCACCCACCATTGTGGTAGCACCTCACAGCCATCTCCCCTGTACTCTGTAACCTGCACCCAGAAAATGGCCATATTACCAACACAACAGCCACCAGCCCTGTACTTGGATAGACTCAGGGAAGAAGACCAACATGATCCAAAGCTCGCTCACCTTCCTTACACAGGCGCATCAGATTTTATGGCTCAAACTAATGACATACTTCTGCCTCTCACAGCCCTGGACTCAACTCAGTGGTTCCATTGGGAAGTGGTTAAGGAGCCTTTGTTGACTGTCGGGGCTGAGCTGGGATGTCCAGCAGTGTTCACCATCAACCACTCCTCACCACCAGCTTCCATCTGTCTAAAGGATAGAAGCATTTGCTCCTTGCTGTGGTTCAGTACATACTTGTTTGTTTGCTTGCTTGGTCTCAGAGGTGTGGGCTGTGGGCTGCTGCTCAGGTGGACAAAGTAAGGAGCGTTCTCCAGAGGCCTAGTGGATCTGCTTCTCCCTGCCACAAGTGCCAAAGAAACAGAGGTTGTAGCTGTTAGCAAAACATGCTGAGCGCTTCTTCTCTGCCCTCAAATTTTCTTGCTCGATCCCTGGATGGTGTCTTCTGTGGCTCTGTGATGAGCCTGCAAGCCAGGGGAAATCTGGAGAGGCCCAGGTGTTGGTTGCAAGTTTAAGGATATGTCCACCACCTCTTAATGGGGACCCCATCTGTGCAAAGATCAGTGGCCACTGGCTTCTCAGAGAGCAATGGAGCAAGGGAATGGGGGTGGGGTGGATGATGGGGGCAGCTCAAGGGCTTGAAAAGTGGACCTTCCTCAGACCCCTGCAGCACCTGTCACATCCACGGGGCACTTGGAACTGTTCAAGGTGGTAGAGTGGCTCACACATCAGAGGAGGCTGAAGAAAACTCTGGGCAGTGGACTTATGCTGAGAGACTGCTGGTGACCTGACTGCAGTCCGAGTCTCACAGTGCCAAGCAGCCTCCTCACACCCAGGATAGCACCAGGGATACCAGCCATGTGTCTCAGGTAGTGCCTGGAGCCGCTAGCCCTCTCTCAGAATGAGATTCTAGGAACACGCTGCTCACTTCTGCCAAAGGTGAGTTTTCCTTGTCTGTTACCTCAGAGCTTTGGTGAGTAGTTTAAACAGCCCCTAATTTTCTAGCCACACAGTGACTCCCTGTAAATGAAGACAAGTTGGTCCTTTCTTTCTTCAAAATATTACAGAAGCAGTTAATCATTTAGGGAAACCACAGCCCAGCCATGAAAGGCTACCCATGGCAGTAGATCTGAAGTATGGATGGCCCTGCTGCTGTGTGTGTAGACATTGCATATGGCCTCCTGAGGGATCCCTCCATCCCTTTGTGTGCAGGAATACAGTCTGTGAGTCACTCCTTCAACACAGATAACATGGGGTGCCAGGGATGCTCGGCAAGCATGGCCTACACTTGCTTAAATCATCATCTTCTGTATGCCTGTAGCCATGCTGAAATATGCACTATTTTGAAATTAATTTTGCCGTTGAATATTGGAGTTAAATTCCCACATTAATTTCAAGGTATTTTCAAGTATGTTGACTAGTGAACCAGCTGTGACCTTCCCGTCAAGTAAAGGGAAAGGGCGACCTGTGTGATGGACAGTAGTGCCTCCATTCAGGACATGGCTGGTGTGTTGGTGACTTTTCTGTTGCTGTGATAAAGCACCATAGCCAAAGCAACTTATAAAGTGAAGGATTTATTTAGACTTATGGTGCCAGGGGGATAAGAGGCCGTCAGCACGATAGAAAGTGTGGCAGCAGACACACATGATTGGTTGAACAGCTGGGAGCTCATATCTTGAGCCAAAATGAGGCTTACAGAGAGAGAGAGAGAGAGAGAGAGAGAGAGAGAGAGAGAGAGAGAGAGAAACTTTTGAAACTCCAAAGCCTGCCCCCAGCAAGGCCACACTCCTAAACCTCACAGACAGCACCATGACTAGAAACCAAGTGTTCAAATGCCCAAGGGATCTCATTCAAACCATCACATCTGAAAACCACAGTTTTGGAGGGCAAGGGCTTGCCCCATACCATACTAAGGTATAAGTCATCAGATGAGTAAAGGGTACTCCAGATCTCTCTGGGAAACCCAGACTTCTGGTGACATATGCATAGCAGTCCCTTAGGTAAAGCAATGTGACACCCACAACTTCCTCATGCAGCAGCTTCCCAGAGGTGTCAAGCTCCTGTTCTCTGATGCCATCAGACAAACAGCAAATACCCACGGGTTTGACTTTTAGCATAAGGGGTCTCAAGGACGGCATTGTTGGGGACACGGAAGCAGAAACCACCAAGAGGCTGTACCCATGAAGCTGCAGAGCTTCTCTCTGTTAGATGCTTCTCCCATGGCCTGAGGACAGCTGGCTCTGTGAGAGGGCACCAAGACTGACGCTTCATCAAAATACTCATTTTCCTCAAAGAATTAAAAACTTATTTCAGAAATTCATATCTGGAAGACCTCTGAAAACACATCACTCTGCCACTTCTGTTGTCTCTGTCACACAGGATTAGGAGAACTCTGACTCTCTACCAGAGTCCAATGTGCAAAGGCTTAGGTTTTGCTCAGAAGAGCGAGATCTTCAAATGCTTTCACATCCGTTGGCAAGAGAACAGAGGATAAGAGGGGTGGCTCCCCAAGAATACAAATAGGCTTCTTTGTGAGTTCCATCAGCCATGAGCATGCACTCTGAGGCTTTCCTGGATGAGGCATCAGGACCCTCTAAAGTGCTCTGCATTCCTACATCAGCTGAAGAAGAAACCAGCCTTAGCAGAAACCAGGGGCAGGGCTTCCAGAAGTAATAGCATGCAAAAACCCAGCCAGGTAGGACCAACCCTGGTATAAGACCCGTCTCTGCTGGTATCCAGAGTGGAACCATGGAGGAAAAGGTTCCCAGGTCCTCAGGACCGGGGCTAGCCACTTGCAGTAGTCATTAAAGCCTAGTTAAAGAACCTATAGGTTGGGCTGGAGAAATGGCTCAGCGGTTAAGAGCACTGACTGCTCTTCCAGAGGTCCTGAGTTCAATTCCCAGCAACCACATGGTGGCTCATAACCATCTGTAATGGGATCTGATGCCCTCTTCTGGTGTGTCTGAAGACAGTGACAATGTACTCATATAAATAAAAACAAATCTTAAAAAACAAAACAACAAAACAAAAAAAACCCACAAGTCTGAGATCTGTGTCAGGGACATGGGACCAATGGCCAGGGGGGACAGCAAAGTTCCATATGGAGATCCCAGGACAAATGGGGAACAGCCCTGGCTCACTGCAAGGCCAGAACAGCATTCTCAAATGATAGTGACCAGGGGCCCACCCTCTGTGGTTCTGTCTCAGGTCCCTGATGCCAAAGTCTCCCAACGACAAGGGGAGGAAGATATTCAGCTCCTCCTTTGAGTTTGGCCACTGTAAAGTCTTACTCTGAGTTCAACACCATCCTCCACCCCCACCTCCAGCCCAGCTGACATCCCCCGGGTCACTTGGCAGAACCATGAAGCAGCAAGTCACACTACATTCACATACTCTTTCTTACTTCATATCTTTTGAGGGTCTTGTTTCTGAACCCCACCACCACCACCACCATCTGGGGGTGGGCTCACTGTCTCACCCGACAAGAGCCATGGGAAGAGGTCCACATGAAGGTGTAGAACAAAGCTTCTCAACCTTTGGGTCACGGACGCCGTGGGAGTCCCGAATCAGCTATTTACGTTACAACTTACAACAGTAGCAAATTACCGTTATGAAGTAGCAACGCACATAATTTTATGTCTGGGGTCACCACAACATGAGGAACCATATTAAAGAGTCTCAGCATTAGGAAGGTTGGGAACTGCTGTAGACATTATGAAGAGGGACAGAGAGCGGCCACATTGGATCCCTCACTGTCAAAGTGCTTCTGAAGTACTCCTGCAGGGTGGTCTCAGGACTGAGCATGGAGCCTGGCGAGGTCTATGCCCCCAGAGACTCTGGATACAGCTAGCAGGCTTGAATCTGTTGCCTGAGGGGGGCGCCCTCTGCCGTTCTCAAGCAGATGTGGGGTGGGACGCTGGACGCTTGCTGACGTCTGGCCACAGGTCAGCTGTAGGCAAGGCATCCTCAGAGGCCTCCCATTCTTTAGGCCAGTCTCGTACTGGGAGGTGGACGAGGTCACTGAACAGGTTTGAGTAGGAAGGAAAAGGACAGGCAGCCAACACCCAGGCCTGTGAGGTCCCTGGTTGGGGGCAGCCCCAATCCCTTTCCCTGCTAACTTGGCCCATGCTCACGGCTCTCCCGTCAGTGTTTGTCATCAGTGTTTGGGTCATTCTAACAGGACACCAGACTGGGAACACGTGAGGGAATTACTGCTTGACACTCTGTAGACTGTAAATTCAAGATCAAGGTGTTAGCAGATCCCATATGCATAGAGATGGTGTCCTAATACAGTAGAAAGGCACAGGGGTTTCCAGGGGCACTTTACAGGGGCACTAACCGCGTACATTGGGGCCCTATCCTCAAGTGCTCATCTGAAACGAGTCGCTTTCTGGAGGCCCCATCTCACAATGCCACTCCCCTGCTGCCGTGAGACTATGATAGGCTCCTCTTCCGGGGACTCTGCTCTTTTCTTTCTCCACCAGGTAGGACTCCTTCTGGTCCCTTCTTTCCCTATTTCTGGCTGGCTGGCTGGCTGGCTGGGGACAGTGTGCATAGCAGACCATAGGGAAAGCATCTCTGGGGAGCAGAGGAGTGATCCCCAGACCAGGTGCATAGTGTCCGGTTTCCTCAAAGCTAGCACAGAGGCAGACAACTGCTGGACAGCACTCAGTCACGCTCCTGGAGCAGAGGTTCTCAACCTGTGGATCGTGACCCCTCTAGGGGTCAAATAACCCTTTCATAGGGCTCACATATCAGATATCCTGCATATCAGCTATTTACATTATAATTTGTAAGAGCAGCAAAATTATAATCTGCATTGTGATTCAAAACAGTAAGTTACGGTTATGAAGTAGCAATGAAATAATTTTACGGTTGGGGGGGGTCACCATAACATGAGGAACATAAAGGGTCACAGCGTTAAGGTTGAGAACCACTGGTCTAGCGGTACTGGAAGCCCAGAATAGCGCATCATCATTGCATGGGATTTGCAGAGAAAAACATAAAAAGAGCTCAGACAAAACTGTGATGGAATTCTAGTCCTTTCACAGAAAGAAAAAAAAAGATTGAAAACTTTCAAATTAAAAAAAAAAACAAACCAGTTCACATTTCAGTGAGTTTATATCCTTATGTAATGTCTTTCCCTAGGGATAGGATCTTACAACAGAAACACACTGGCAACCTGCAGAGGACTCACACTTCACTTCAGAGCACTTGCCCAGCAAGGGTCAGTCCTGGTTCTAACACGAAGAATGACGGCACTGTGAAGACCCAAATTAATTTTTTACATTGCATGCTACTACTCTAGGTGAGTAATGGTAGGTGAGGACATGTAAGCAAAGCTGCCTGAGCCTTTCCACTGTTAGCTGAGGACAGCAACAAGCCCCATGGCCTTGGCCTCAGTATCCTGTAGCCTCAGTATCCCAGGTCCTGCCCAGCTGTGATCATACACCACAGGCTCTATGCTCAAGAGCTAAGAGTAGAGCATGAGCATGAACTCCAGGCTCTATACCCAGGAGCTAAGAGCAGAGCATGCACCCCAGGCTCTATGCCCAGGAGCTAAGAGCAGAGCATGCACC
>JADRCH010000044.1:5832288-5845248 GCA_019843965.1 Rhynchomys soricoides | reverse complement strand
AGGAGGAGGAGGAGGAGGAGGAGGAGGAGGAGGAGGAGGAGCAGCAACAGCAGCAGCAGCCGCAGCTCCAGGTCAGGAATGGAAGCAGAAGCTCCAGGTCAGGAATGGAAGCAGAGGCTCTAGGTCAGGAATGGAAGCAGAGGCAGTTGGGGGAATTGGAAATGGGAGTGGGAACCTCAGCTGAATGCTACAGTTTCCCATTAAATCCTTATTTACAACCAACAATCAGCAATGTGATATCACTCCTGACTATAAATCCCATCTCCCTGGCTTTTCCCTGCTCATTTGCAGAATTGCAGTGAGTTCAATCTTAACCCTGTGATTCGGGTGGGTTTTTTGTTTTTGTTTTGTTTTGTTTTGTTTTGGGGGGGTGTACTTTTCATAAGGAATCCCAGATTTGGCTTCTTCAGACCTCTGGGAGGCTAGGTGCCACCAGCAATGGGCTCGTTACAAATCCTGGGGATGTGGATGAATTCCCCTCTTCTGTGAGGTTCCTAGACTACTGGGAAGAGGCCTTCCCACCTGTCCACAAGATTGGAAGCCACTAGGATCCAGGTGCCAGGTGGGATGGTCCAGGCCACAGCCTCAGTTCCTCACACCTGGAGTATCTGGGGTAGAAAGGCCAAGCTGATGTCATGGCCATGTGGCCAGAATTCCCAGTTGTGTTCTGTTGCAAGGAAAACAGAATCATGGAGTGTGTGTGTGTGTGTGTGTGCGCGCGCGCGCAAGCTCGCACATAGCATTCATTCATGAAAGAGCACGTGTGTATGGAAGCCACAGGTCATTCATCACCAGATGTCTTCCTCAATTACTATCTGCTTTATTTTGTAAGAAAGGTAATCTCTTACTGAGCCTAGAGCTCATTGATCTGACTGGACTGGCTAGTCCGCAAGCCCGTGGATTCTATTTTCAGTATCTCCATAGCACTGGAATTACAGGCATCTGCCACCACACCCCATGTTTATGTGAGTCCTGGGGATCTGAACTCAGTCCTCATGTTTCTTCAACAAGCACTTTGCCAACTGAGCTATCTACCTGGCCCAAGAAGAATAGCATCATGGGGCTGGAGAGATGGCTCAGGAGTGGTCATTGACTGGTCTTCCAGAGTTCAATTCCCAGCACTCACATAACAGCTCACAACTGTGTGTAATCCCAGTGTCAGGGGATCTGAGGCCCTCTCACAGCCTTCCCTGGCGCCAGGCATGCAAGTGGTTCATAGACATGCCTGCAGGCAACACGCCCGGCACACAAAATAAACAAGGTATTTAAAAAATAAAGAGAATAACATCTTGTTGGGCTTATGTAAATACACAGCTGTAAAATAAATGTTGATAGAGATTCTACAGGGATCAAGTGGAGAGAATATAAATGCTTCTGGCTTTATTCATAAAAGTATAATTATAAGGGGCAGGAGAGATGGCTCAGCAGTCGAGAGTATTTGCTGTTCTTTCACAGGAGCAGAAATTGGTTCCCAGCACCCACGCTGGGTGGCTCACAACCACCTAGAATTCTAGTGACACACTCTTCTGATGTCACAGGCACATACACACACACACACACACATACACACACACAAAACCACACACAAATAAATCTTTTTAAAATAAATATACTGTTAAAAGTATAATTTAAGGCTGGGCATGGTGGCACACATCCTTAGTCACAGAATTCAGGAGGCAGAGGTAGTTGGATCTCTGTGAGTTCAAGGCTAGCTTGAACACAAGGTCTATCTAGTGAGCTTCAGAATAGCCACAGCTATGGAGAGTGATCCTATCTCCAAAATCAAACCAAAAGGGGTAATTTCAAAGCTTCTCTGAGTCAGTGGATAGCTGTCTTTGAATATGCAATACAAGTACCAAGCAATAACAGTGCTCTAGACAGACACTCTGAAACCACAGCCACCCTTGACCCCATAACACCTCACCATAGTCTGTACGCTTCAGGGACCCATCTGCTTCTTCCTCTATCTGGAAAGGTCTTCACTACACAATCTTGGAGCCATCCAGAGTTTTATTCTGGTCTCTTGGTCAGAGTCCTGAGGGTCCTTGAAGAGAACCTTGGACTATCAATGACTGTGCCTGCTTTCAGGAAAGCATCTGAGCAAAACAGGAATTGTCTGCAAAGAACCCAGGCTCCAAGTCCTGCCACAAGCCCACCTTCTGTGGTCAGCAGGGAGAAGTGGCCATTCTCACAACCTACTATGTTTAATGTCAGTAAGTGCAATGATGGTTGATCACACTGCCCGGGGACCGATTGTGGAGAGTAAAGACAAGATAAATCTCTGGAAATCTCATACATCTCCTGACACCTGACATCTTCACAGAGGTATAATACAAAGGATCCAGTGCTGCTTACTCCACGAAGCTTCCCCTTGTGGTTTCACGTAACAAGTAAGCTAATTAACTTAAGATCTGTCTTTCACACGATGACAGAACAGATCCCTAGAGATTTTCCAGGGGGCTCTGGGAAATTTCAAAGTTAGCTTGAGGTCAGAAAGACTGCATTTAGACTTTAATTCAGAGGTGTCAAAAAATGTCAGGAGCTTTGAAGACTTGACTGAGATCACAGGTTACTATGAAACAGTAGTTACCCAGCTAACCAAAATGGCAAGATTTTCAAGGAAAATAGAGGAAGTAAGATAGTCGTTAACGGGAAAAATAACCAACCTTCGCTCTCAATATTGAGAGGGCTTTGCTTTCTTAAGTAAATAAAAGGTGAAAAGGCGACATGAAGCACAGGAAATTATTCTGCTAGGAACAGAGCCGTTGTCTTCAAGGGAGGATACTCAACAGGTAAAGAAAGCACTTATAATCTCTTATTAAGAGGAGGCCAATAGTCCAAGGAACTCTGCCCTTTCAGTGGAGAAAAGCAGGGGCCGTTCCACATGGCCGCACGCCTGATACCAGAGCTCATTTCAAGACCTGACAATGGCCGTCCATTTACACAGCCCGGCCATGGGAGATTAGATTTCTCTCTCTTTTTCCTCATAGACTCTTTACCTTACTCTACCTATTTCGGCTTTTTGTTCCTTTTTTTTCTCTTCTTTATTAAATAACTTTTAAACTATTTATGACAAAATGACTTTCCTCTTTTTCCTAACAATGACCGGCCCTTCGTGTCCCTCAGTTTCCCTTATCAAATACAGAGAACTTTCACTGAAGCCTGCTTGCAAAGTCAGCCTCTCCGCCGTCCTGTAAGTCAGAGGAGGTTTCATTACACACTTAAGTGGGGATTTGAATGAAGAACACTTAGAAGCTATGAATTATTGGTCACATGTTGGTGCTTGGTGGCAGGTGTCCTGGATCTCCATCTTACAAAGCTCAGATCTATTACTGTAGCCTTTTAGTAGGTATGGATGCATGCCTTTGTGTGTGTGTGCATGCATATGTATGCACAGGCATGTGGAGTTCAGAGGACAGCCTCGACCTCAGGTGCTTTCCAACTCTTGTCAAGACAGAATCTCTCAGTAGCCTGAAACTTTGTCATAGAAGCCAAGCTGGCTCGCAGGCTCTTCAGAGTCTGCCTGTCTCTGCCTTCTCTCTCTCTCTCCATTGCTGGGGTCATAACTGCATGCCATTATGTCTTTTTCTGTGGGATCTGAGGGGATCTGAACTCAAGTCCTCATACCTGCAAGGGCAGCACTTCACTGTTGCATCCATCTCCCCAGCCCCATCACCCATAATTCTTCACGTGGCAGAAGCAGCATGCTTCTTAACAGACTCAAATATATTTAGTGTCTCTGCATATAGGAAATAAGAAACCCAGAGTGTAAATGTGATCTTGTGCTTAACAGCGGGGTCTCAATAGTTTGGATTATTTAGGAGTTCTAAAAAACTGAATTAATTGTGGTAGCATCGAGCCGGTTAGAAATCATCTTTATGTAGCATCTTTCTTTTTCTAATACCCAAAGCCCAGACTGGGAGTCTCAGATGTTCACAGAGCATCATCACAAGCCATAGAACTCAGAGTGTTGAGAGAGAGAGAGAGAGAGAGAGAGAGAGAGAGAGAGAGAGAGAGAGAGACTTCAGAAAGGGAAGGGAGCTCATGGGCTGAAGGGAGTGTCAGTTTCTCAAGGCAGCATTGAGTTTAACTGTCTTAACCATCGCTCTCTATATGACCATGGTAGCCTTTATGGTGTCACTGTCCAAAGGCTGTCATCCGCCTTGGTACACTTGCTTTTCTCTACAGGATTTTCATTAATACCTGAGATTGGGTTAGCCCCAAGTATTAACAGCCACAGCCAGCACCGGTCTGGACAGGATAGTCTAGCCTGCTTCAATATTTGTACAAGGGCAAGTGGTCTCCATGGTCCAACAATGGAGTGCAATATGTCAGCATTTCTACTTTCTTGTTAGCTTCTAAAGAGCCGGGGCAGGGAGGGTTTAAGGTTGGCACAGGAGACACGCCCTCACTGATGTGTTTGCTATCACCATGAGTCCGTGCTTATGTGTAGCTACCCAGCCCGAAAACGCTCAGCAGGTATCTATTGACGAGCTTGCTGCTGCTGCTGCTGCTGCTGCCGCCGCCGCCGCCATGGTGGCTGGCCACTATCATTTCTTAAGCCTTATAACATCAAACATCTTCTCCAGCTTGAGACAGGACTGAGACTTGAGGTTTTTATAAGCTTAAGACCTGGATGAAATCCGAGTGTCTCTCAAGGGCCTCCCAGCTTGAGACCTGGTCATAGCCCAGTGTGACCCTCTGGGTCTTCCTGAGTCGAGGGGCCAATGAAAGGCAGATTTCCCTGAGATTTCCCTGAGGATAACCCAGGTAATCTTATCTCACCCTGGGGTGCTCACCATGCTTGTCAGGAGAGGAGCTGTGCCTGCTTCAGTGTGTGGGGTGGGTCTCTCACACGGAGGTGTTGGCCACTGAGAAGGAGCAGCAGTTCATATGACCCTCACAGTGGAGATGAGTATTCACTCAATTAACCTAAGTGAACTCAGGACGCAACTGTCAACTTCATGAAGCCAGAATGTGCTGATGTGGTCACTGAGAGGACATCTGAGTGTCCTGACTTTGTGGGTATGTGCTGTCTAGAAGTTGTGACTCTCCCAAGGAGGTGGCAACAGGAAAACTATGGTAGAGCAGCTACACTTGACAATGCAAATGAACAGGCACGGACAGGAGCATACACACCACGCATGTGCACACGGCTGACTTGCACAATGCTCCCATTGTGATTACGGGACAGACACAAGATGAAAAGAATATTTTTAACAAAGTGCTGGCGCTGCGCAGCTGTACCCATTCGTAATGATCCATTAATGTCTCACGCAAAGAGAAACTGTACTGTTTGTTTGGTTTACCGAGGTCAGCACACTGAGAAGCAATTGTCATCACCATCACAGACCTCCTTACATATTTCCTATTGTTCTGAGCCATGCAGATGAGCACATTGGGATGCAGATTGTCCATCATTAGAGCCTTTGAGAACAGCTTTGTCATTGGTTTAGCTGCAACTTTAGTTCTTCCAGACAGAGTTCTGTGCCTCAGAAAGGAAAGGTATGGTGGCCCTGCTGGCCATCTTTGGGGGTCCCAGGACCTGGAGGCTGGAAGAAGAGGCCAACCTTGAGCTCAAACTAAGAGATGTACCAGATCGAGAGACACCACAGTCCCTGATAAAGAGAGGTCATATCAGAAGGAGGGAGGAGTGGTGGATGCTACAGAGAAGGAACTGGTCCTCAGAATTCCCATGGCATCCAGATATTGCTAAACCCCATGTGCCCAGCACACATCACAGCTAAGAGCCCTGGGCCCTGGAGACGCAGCCCTCCAGAACCCTTGAGCCTACTCATCAGAGACTCTACTTCTTACCTGCAGACAGATCACCCTGGAGGGCTCTGCTCATGCTGGAGGAATGAGGTGACCAGTCTCTGGTCCGCCCCATAGCACCTCGGGTATCACAAGTGAATATGCAGGGCCACCCAGGGCTCTCAAAGAAAAACACATCTGAAGTGTCTTCACACAGGACAAACAAGTATTTGGGTGGTGACATGGGAAGCGTTAGTCAGGGGCTGGGCTAGTGCTTCTCCTCACTGGTGCTGAGCTGGGCTCTAGGCTACTCAGGTGGGATCTGAGGCTGGAACTTCCCAGCCCGATCCAAATGGTGCCACCAGCCATGCAGGAGGCAAATCACTGCTTCCTACAAAACAAAGCATGTGACCTTCTTCCTTCTTTTGTCCCTGTGATAGAGCTTGGTTTTCCCTGAGCACAGACACTCTCTTACCATCCTAGAGAGTGACTCCAGTGACCAGGAGGGCAGGTTCTACTCAGGGTGCCAGGGGAAATCCTGGTTTCCACAAACACAGCTGCTCCATGGGTAATGCCTTTCCCATCTTCCATATGAGAAGCTCAGGTACCAGAGGGCTTCCCTCAGCACACAGGGGAAGGGAGCACTCCTCGATGGGTCCTCTCTGTAGAGTAGAATAGGGCTTCTCTCACAACTATCTGTTCACAGAGGGGTGGGTGGAAATGAAAGACTGCTGTTAAACTATAGATTTGTATCCTTCCCCCGGTTCCAGGTCCAATTACTGAAGTCTCACTCAACTCAACAACTGAAAACATACCTGAAGCATTAGGTAAGGATTCCCCACATGGAACCTGGTGTGCAGTGAGAGAATGGGTGGACGCTTCTCAAGAGACCTTCCCCAAATAACCTGTCACCAATTGCAGACGTTAAGGAAACTGATTTGCTTTGAGGCCTCAGTCAGGTTCTCCTACCCTGCAGCTTTACCACCACCACCAGAGTCCAAATTTCCCTACAGTGTGAGTACCACTGACCTGATCAGTGCTGTCCCCCAGAGATGGGGTATGGGTACAGGGGGTGCTACATTTTCTGCTATCCATATTGCAAAGAACACAAAAGGGATGCTAACATTAACTACAGACTATCTGAACCAGGCTCTTGAGACTAGATTGGGAAAGTTACCCATGGCCCCCAGGTAGCTAGCTCCCCAGGACTGTTCCTGGTCCAAAAGAGCATTGTGTTGCAGAGAGAGACTATTTCTAGATGCTGGTTGTTTAGCTCCCATTGTGGTCCTGTACCATACAGGGCACTTATAAAAGCCACGGGATAAACATGTCCCCAATTTTACAGAAAGACTATTGACGGTCAGAGATGTAAAGAAAATCATTGGAGAGTATGCCTGACTGAGAAAAGAACCTGCTTAAGAGTGTGGGTTTGTTTTACAGCCAGGATGCTTGTGTTAGAGGTGTAACAGGAGAGGTAGAAAGAGCACAGTGAATAAAATACAGCCACATAGGGGCTGGAGAGATGACTTAGCGGTTAAGAGCACTGACTGTTCTCCCAGAGGTCCTGAGTGCAATTCCCAGCAACCACATGGTGACTCACAACCATCTGTAATGGGATCCAATGTCCTCTTCTGGTGTGTCTGAAGACAGCGACAGTGTACTCACATACATGACATAAATAAATACATCTTTAAAAATAAATACAGCTACATCTATGTAAAACTGAGGAAAGGTGCCCACTCATGTTTAGGGCCAGAGATGGGATGCAATGACAATAGGGTAGGAAGGACAACCATAAACGTCTGCAGCCAGACTTTCTGCATTTTGTTTTGGATGGTGTATTTGTCAGCTCTCTGTCGCTGTGACAGCTGAGGTACTAATAAACCTACGAAAAGGCTGTTGTTGCTTTTGGCTCAGTTTATAAGCTTCCCTGCAATGACTTGTTAGCCTTGAGGCTTTGGGTCCTGTCAGGAAAGCACAGATGACATGGGTGTGATGAAGCAAAACACCCAGGGTACACCAGGGGAGAAGAGGGCACAACAGTGACCTAAAACCCTCCTACCACAGCTCACCCAAAGGCTCCATCACTTCACAGTAGGGTCGCCCTGGGAACCAACCTTTTAACACCCGAGCTATGATGACTGCTCTTGGTTGTCTCCATAATTAGATGGAGAGGGGTCTAGGACATGAGTTTAGTGCATCTCTAGACCCATGAGGGGGTCCAAAACCAAGTGGATCCCGAACGCTGTTATTACTGAATGACTTAATCTGGAGATGGATTCTAAACTTGAACAGGCTATTAGGAAGGGCTAGAATTCAGGAAGATGAGACTGGCTAGAGGAAATACATCACTATCATGTGTCCTTGGGCACAGCATCTTGCCTTGTCCCCCTCTTGCTGCTGCTCTCTGATCTGCTTCTTCTTGACATGACACAAGTAGCTCCCATCACATGCTCCCAACCACCATAAAATTTCGCATCACCACCAGGCAGTGGTGGCCCACTCCTTTAATCCCAGCACTTAGGAGGCAGAGGCAGCTGGATTTCTGAGTTTGAGGCCAGCCTGGTCTACAGAGTGAGTTCCAGGACAGCCAGGGCTACACAGAGAAACCCTGTCTTGAAAAAAAAAAATCAAAAAACTTTCACATCACCAAAGGCTCAGAATCAATGGTGTCAAGAGCTGTAGATTGGAAACTTGCTCTCTTAAGTGAAGGTGACTTGTCCCAGGAAGTAAACCTAATGTAGAAAGTTGGTATCAATGGCCTGGGGTCATTGCAATGACTAACCTTGATACTATAATGCTTTAGACCTGCAGCTGGTGTTTGTGTGAGAGGGATTGGAAAACCTTGAAGATATGAACTAGAGGAAGCTTAGGATGTAAACTATAAACTGGGCTAAGTGAGTGATTCTCTCAGGAGTCCAGAATTCCAGAGTACGATAGGAATGTAGACGGTGGAGGCCAGGTGTGCTGGGGGCTTAAGGTCAACTTGACACAAGCTAAAGTCATCCGAGAGAAGGGAACTCAACTAAAAAAATATACCTCAGTAAGATCACGCTGTAGGCAAGCCTATAGGGCATTTTCTTAATTAGTGATTGATGGGGAGGGAGGAACCCAGCTCATTGTGAGTGGTGCTATCCATGGCTGGTGGTCCTGGGTTCTATAAGAAGGCAGGCTGAGAAAGCCATGGGAGCAAGCCAGTAAGCAGCATCCCTCCATGACCTCTTCATCAACTCCTGCCTTCAGCTCCTGCCCTGAGTAAGTTCCTGTCTTGGGTTCCTTCAGTGATGGACTATGATGTGGAAGTGTAAGCCAAGTAAACTCTTTCCTCCTCAAGTTGCTTTTGGTCATGGTGTTTCATCACAGCAGTAGTGACCTAACTAAGACCCCAGGCTTACGAAGTTTCATATGGAAATAAAGATCCCATTGTGAATTGTACTGAAGTCTGTCACATTCTCACCAGAATCGTGTCTTTTGCTCACATCTTATAGCTTTGTGGGAAACTGCATTAATGAGCTAATTAACCCAGCAGAGGAAAGTGTCAGTCAGTCCCATTTTCAGGCTAGGGCACAGAACGACTGCATGCTTTTAGACAGGTTTACAGTGAGAAACATGAGAAAAGGCAAAGCAGAAAGACTTGAAAACTTTGCAGGTTGATCAGAAAAACCTGTGTAAAACAGTGAACAGGGAAGGTGCTGTTCTGAAGAGCCTGCCTATCAAAGAGAAGCCAAGGTCTCTGTTGTGTCAAGGACTGTGTAGGAGTTGGCCAGATCCACCTTACACTCAAGGCTTGAAAGGGTAAACTTATTTGAGAAATTAATGCTCCTGGGGCACACTGCTCACTGTGGGCCTGGCTGGGAAGCTGCTGTCCAGTATTCACTTCACAGTGCTCAGTCACCTAACCATAAGATACCAATGCTGCCAGGGTCCAAGTGGACCCAGTCATTGCTCAAATGGGCAAAATACCATGACTTCATCCACATGGTGCTGTCTTTGTGGTCATACAGAATGCAAGAGTTACAGTTTTGTAGATGCTTCCATCCAGATTTCAAAGAAAAGCCTGAGAAGGTGGGGCAATGTGTTTTAGGGTCACATTCCCTGTAAGAGGGCAAATCTGTGATTGTGAACTTTAAGCTTCAGTAGAGACCCAGGAACATGGAATATTTGTCAATGAGAGACACGGGGACTTGAGTATAGCTAGCCCAAGAAAGAAGCCATGTGGATTGCAAATACTCAGGCCGTAGGTACAGAGCCACCCAAGCTCTTTTTATCTCGTGCAACACCACTTGTCCCAGATGCCAGAATGGATCCACAGAACTTAAGAGTTGTATTGTGGTCTCATGTTGGTGCACTTCTTTGCTGTTCGGCTTTGCTCCTGTTCTGCCTTTGAGAATCGGAATGTGTATTCTGTGCCATTGCATTTGGAAGCAACTTACACAATACGGAGACTTACAGATGAGAGCTCCCTTCAGCCTCCAAAGTCTTGGATTTTAGAACAATGTTGAAACTATAAAGAATACGGGGATTCATGAGGACAGACAGACGTGTTTTGTATTAGGAGACCAACATGAATCTTTTGCAGGTCACCGGTGGAACGCTATGATTTAAGGAAATGTGTTTGGATGTACAGTTGACAAGGGATTTGTTTGCTGTGGTAATCTTAACTGTCAGATTGACTGACTGAGGCTGTTGTGAGTACTCCTTCCCTGGGCAGACAATGTCTAACCCTACCTCACAAGGTTCCAACACAATCCGAAGCTGGACTCTATCAAAGCTCACCCAGAAGGGTAAATGAGCTGAGTTGGCTTGCTTATGGAACATGGGTGAGGGATTCCTAGCAGAGGTCTCCAGTGACCACAAAGCAGCACGGAGAAGTCTTCACCCAGGGTAGATGGTGGCTTCTACTACTCAGGTGGAACTCACCTCAATGTTCCTTCCCTTGGCTACATAGACTCTGGTACCTCCAGCAGCCATGTACAATTAGTGCAGAATTGCATGCCAGTGGTGGAAGGGGTGACTGGATACTGAGCTAAGAGAGCAGTGACTCTTCCCACCCCCTCTTTCTATGAGGAAATGTCAAGAGCCACTGTGAAGATGGTGGGTTGGTCAGATGTTCTGCTTGGAGGGTGGCAACCTACAAAGGATTGCTAGGAGATTGGTGAGGCACACCTCTGTGTGTTGTGAGGTGCATTCCCAGGTCACGAAGGACATGTTACCATGGCTCCTTTAATCTGCCAGTGGACTCCAAATTTTAATTGACTTTTGGGATGTCGTGGAACTGTGTTGTAGAAGGTGAGATATGGATTGGTAGGCTAAGGGATCCTTCTCTCTCCTAAGTTCCTTTCAGGTGCTCTTTACTCTGCTTCCTGGCAGCCATGGTGTGAGCAGCTTTGTGCATGCCACAATGGACCAAAACCTCTGAAGTTGGGAGCAAAATTACTCCTTCTTCCCTTGAGTTGCTCTTCAGGTATTTGGTCACAGAGACAACAAAGCTAATGAAAACATGAGTGTGGAGCTAGTCAACATCCAGGTTATATCAGGGGCAAGACTTGGGAAATATCCAGATGGTGGTCGCTTTTCTGAAATTATTTAGGGAGGCAATGGCCAGCCCATGCAAGACGAGGTTTTCTAGAGAATCCACTAATCCCTTGAGTTCTTGCTTTCTACCTACAGCAATCCTTGGCAGTGTGAGGTATAAACTGTACCAAGGACATGTGTCCATCCTCACTGGTTCTAACATATACTTATATGCTTTATCAAGATGAAATTCTAGCCCAAGAGATTTTGGAGCCAAAAACATCAACAGTGTCTGAAACATCACCACGACAAAGATCACCGATACCGACAACAATACAAACCAAGGAAATAAGCAAGTATACTCCCTTTACCCCTATAAAGGCACGTGCTCCTAGAGAAGACCTAAGGTGTTGACTATGTGACTATATTTGAGTATTACATGAACTAACTATAGATACATGACAGAAGCTTCGGTCTGAAGCTAAGGAGGGAGTCAACAAAGCACAGGTGGTTTGCTTCATTCTGGGGCAATCTCTCGAGTTATATTCATGTTCATTCTGGGGTTCAGCTTGGGCAGAAACACAGGCTTACAGAAGGAGCCAGATCATTAATCTGCACCATCTTGTTGTATCCTCCTATAGCTTCTGAGGGAGCACAGCCCCTCTCCTACACCGTGGCCAAGGTAAAACTGTGTTTTACCAGTATATGATGTGCCCAAGACCAAGAAGAGCAGTGGATGTAGACAAAGTAGACACTTTGCAAAGCATAGCTCCACATTACAAGATTATGCAAACAGACAGTGTGATGGACAGTGGCCAGGAGCGAGCTGGATTAAGAAGTCCTCAGGCAACCCATGGTGCTAGCCACATATGTGGCAGAGGATGGCCTTGTTGGCCATCAGTGGGAGGAGAGGTCCTTGGACCTAAAGGCATTAGATGCCCCAGTGTAGGTGAATGCTAGGGAGGGAAGGTGGGATTGGGCAGGTGGGTGGGGGAGCACCCTCATAGAGGCAGGGGAGGGGGGGATAGGATAGGGGGTTTCCGAAGGGGAGATTTGGAAAGGGGAAAACAGTTGAAATGTAAATAAAGTAAATATACAGACACACACAAAAAGAAGTCCTCTGGCTTCGTGGGAAATGCACTCAAAGGCAGGAGGTCTCACTACTTCCTGCAAGTTCTAAGTTCAGATGTGACTAGATTTTTAAGGATTTGCTCCCTCCACATCTGCCTAGATATAAACCACTGGGCTGTAAGTAGCTGAATGATGTCTGACTATTTAAACATTCATGTCCCAACATACACTTTTAAGCAGGACTTGAAGGCTCTGCTATCCTTCCAGGCCAACATTGTAAAATAGGGCTTAGTGCCCCCCCCAAAAGATGCTCACAAGTGTGTAACAAGGGAACCCTTCCTGATTTCTTTCTATTTATTCATCCAAGATCCTGATACTGAGGAAAACTACCAAGAGGACACCTTTGAGAACTACCTAGAGAGCTTAGAACAAGCATCTACGAAGAAGGGGAAAAGTGGCAAAAATGGTAAATGTGATCTAGTGTCTCCCCCGTTGAGCCTAGAGCTAACGAGGAGCCAGAATCAGATACACTGAGAGCTACCTGAACCAGATACACTGAGAGCTACCTGCATCAGATACACTGAGAGCTACCTGCACCAGATACACTGAGAGCTACCTGCA
>JADRCH010000044.1:5795781-5829859 GCA_019843965.1 Rhynchomys soricoides | reverse complement strand
TGTGTGCATCCCCAGGTGTGTGCCTGTTTTTCCTGCTGTGCACATGTTAATCATTGACCCCAAACTTTCATTAAGATCTGCTGTAATTTCTGGGGTACATCCCTTCTTCTTCTGGGGTACATCTCTTCTTCTGGGGTACATCTCTTCTTCTGGGGTACATCTCTTCTTCTGGGGTACATCCCTTCTTCTCCCCCTTTGTTTTTCTGATCTTGCACATTTGTGTCTAATTTCCTGTTTTAAAAAGCTCTTATGCTTACTGTTACTGTATTACTTTCTAGAAAATAATTGAGGGGAGAATAGAGCCTTTAGAATGTTGAGTTGCTCCTTCCAGAACCACGTGACATCTTTATATTTCTCAAGTTTGCATTCGTATATTATGGGAGTACTTTCAGTTTTTCCTTGTATAGGCTTTGGGTTTTCATGTTTATTGATAAGTATGCAGTCTCCTTTGTTTCTATATAAAGGGGAGGTCTGCTCTACTGTTCGCTGTAGCTGACTTTCATCTGCGAAGGGTTTTTCTAATATCAAACCAACCTTGCATTCCTGGAATAAACTGCACCTGATCACGTTCAACATTTTCTTAAAATAGTATTGAGTTTGTCTTGCCAAGAGTTTATTTCTGAAACGGAAAGAACAAGTGACATTAGTCTGTGGGCTCTTAAATTCTGTATCAGGTGCAGTATCAGGGCAATACTGTTAATCATCTTGGGATTTTTCTTCTTTCTTTTTTCTTTTCTTTCTTTTCTTTTTCTCCTCCTCTCTTCTTCCTCCTCTTCCTCCTCCCCCTTCTTCTTCTTTTGTGACTCTCTGGGGGAAGTTTACAGAGCATTGAAAACATCTGGCTTCATTGGGTGGTAGTGGCATATGCCTTTAGTCTCAGCACTTGGGAGGCAGGGGCAGGTGGGTCTCTGGGAGTTTGAGGATAGCCTGGCCTACAGAGTGAATTCCAGGATAGCCAGGGCTGTTACAGAGAGAAACCATGTCTTGGAAAAAAAAAAACCAAATAAAATAAATAAGAAAATATCTGGTTTGAAGGTTTATTAGAAAGGCCCCATGCAATGGACTTACTCTGGCACCGTCTTCTGAGGTAGCTCTACGATCACATTATTTTCTTTAGAGAAAAATCACTTAGCTCAAGTGCTATTTCTTGTCACCTGTACTTCCTTGGGAAATTATCCATTGTTCCTAACCTTTCACCTGTATTTTTGCAAAGTCTTTAGAGTGTCTCAGGACACTTGCCATTTCATTTATTTTTATTGTTTTTCTATTTTTAAATTTTTGCCTCTTTTTTTTCCATATTTGATCTCCTCTCTCCCTCTTTTGATTATGTCACAGTGGTTTGTCTCACTGGCTACTTGCCCAGAGGTCAGGTTGACCTGCTGACCCCACTGCGATCTGATCTCCACCCCTCTAGCATCCCTCGTGCTTTGTTGATGGCCTCTTAGGCTTTGCTATGCTATTCTTTTTCAAGTTTTCAGGCTTGAGTAATTCTTTAATTACCAGTGATTGTCAGCCCCGTTCATTGTTTAATGAGTCCCATGGACTCGTCTCCACACTTTGTCATCACTTTTCAGACATTCTATTACTTTTGTTTGTAGCTCCCTTTCAATGGAAACTGGTTTTCCAGTAATAATATCTTTAAATATGCTTTAAAACACCATGTATAGTTCCATTATATCATGTTCAGAATGCATTGTTTGCAACAGGGCTACAGTATGAATTCCCCATAGCCACCCAGCTTATGATCAATTTTAAGAATATCCCATAATTAAATATGAACAGTTAAAAAGAAAACATGTACCCTAATGTCACCATGTCCCTAATGTCACCATGTCTATGTAAACAGCTGAACGAATGAGCAAAGCTGGCTTGTCCACATCTGCCTTCCGACTGCTGAGCATCTCTCTGTCCAGCGTGTGCTTAGGCCTCACCGTTCAAGGAAACTATTTTGAGGATTAACAAGCCATTTCCACCAGTGCTGTGACTGATAACTGACCACAGCCCCGTCTTAATGTCACTAGCATATTGTGTAGATTTGCTGTGTAGGCATCATGCACTGTAGAGGATGATGGGCCAGTGTCACCAAAACATGAAGGGATGAATTCCATATCCAGTGACAGCATCTTTCAAAGTTTTTCAGGAGAAAGTGAGCCAAAATGAGCACCATTTGCAGATCTGTGGGCTTACGAAGGTTGGGACTGAGGCTGAGATGTGGACGCACAGTTACAAAAGTGTCACAGATGGATGGCCTTTGCCTCTTCCTCTCCGTACCAATATCAGCCCCACAAACACGGTGAATGTTCCTAAGGCCGCCAAACATTCTTCAAGAACTGTGGCAAGCACCAACCTCACAATGTGATAGAGTCCACAAGCAACAGGGAGTCTTTGTATGCCCAGGGAGAGCGGCGTGATGCCAGAACACAGAACGGCTATGGTGGGCAGACAAAGTCTATTTTTCACAAAAAGGTGAAACTAGGAAGATTTGCTGCAACTAGACTGTTGAGCCACACTGCAGATCTGGAAGAAGGCTGGTAGTAAGAGGTGAGAGCTTGTGAACTGGGAAGCCATAAGGAGAGAAAGAGCCATGGTTCTAAGTCACCTCTGTCATGACGACAATAAACTCACAGGCTTTCACTCACTTCAAAACAAAAGAGGTGGGGATGGGGAGACACATGGTTCCTGTTTCATCCAAGCACCTCACTGTATCACTGTATCGTTCAATCACCTAAGCAGGGAGGGGTAGGGAAAGAGAAGGAAAGGGGAGAAAAGGAAGTGGGAGGGAGAGCAGGAAGGAAGGAAGGGGGGAGGAAAGGAAGGGAGAGAGACAGAAAAGAAGAGAGGGAGAAAGGAGGGAAATGTGTAAAACCAACACATGTGTGTCCCCACAACACAGAGGAACAGCAGCAAGTTTTAGGATGACACATGGCGCGACATGGCGGCGTGAAGGCAGGTAGCTATGCTGTGTAGTAAAGGCTAAGGCCAACGGTAAGGGTTTAAGGCATCTGTAATGAGTAAGCAGAGGAGATCAAATGGAACTGTAAAAAAAAAAAAAGCAATGCAAAAAAAGGGGGCCAAGGAAGAGGGGAGGAGAGAATAATCAAGAAAAAGAGGAGGAAGAGGAAGGAGAGGAGGAAGGAGAGGAAGAGGAAGAAGAGGAGGAAGGAGAGGAAGATGGAAGAGGAGAAATCCTCAAATCGGGATTGCTCTCTGACTTAAGAATCTCATTTTTCACAGCTGCGTGTGAGACGCTCACCAGCACATGTATTGTTTCAGCCATTAAACCAGCGGCAAGCAATTTAGAATAATTAAACACACACCCCAAACATTCTCTGGACACAACAGAAATAAATGAGAATCAAGGACGTAAAGAGACACGGGGAAATTGCCTAAATATTTGCTGATTTACACAGCACACTTCTCAGTGACCCACTGAGCAATGAAGTCAAAAGAGAAATTTGGAAATATTTTTAATTGAATAAAAATGGAAACACGCTGAAATTTCCTGGAGACAGATCAGTGCTTATGTGAAAACTTACTGTATTAAGCGTTTGGACTGAAATGTTTAAAATTATTCACACATGAGAAAATACTTGAAAACAGAAAATATGGAGCTCCTGCAGTGCAGAAGGCAGAGGGACAGTGGCAGCCAGCTGAGGTGTGGTCTGTCAGCGTGGCCCACCTGAAGTATAGTCTCTCAGAGTGGTCCTGCTGAAGTGTGGTGTCTCAGGATGACCCACCTGAAGTGTGGTGTCTCAGGATGACCCACCTGAAGTGTGGTGTCTCAGGATGACCCACCTGAAGTGTGGTCTCTCAGCATGGTCCAGCTGAGGTGTGGTCTCTCAGTGTGGTCCAGATGAAGTGTGGTCTCTCAGTGTGGTCCAGATGAAGTGTGGTGTCTCAGCGTGGCCCAGCTGAGGTGTGGTCTCTCAGCATGGCCCACCTGAAGTGTGGTCTCTCAGCATGGCCCAGCTGAGGTGTGGTCTCTCAGCATGGCCCAGCTGAGGTGTGGTCTCTCAGTGTGGCCCAGCTGAGGTGAGGGATCTCAGTGTGGTCTGACAGGCAGGTTCGGCTGTGGGGCAGCTTTGTCAGTGATGGAGGAAGAATGGGACTGTGAGATGCCGAAGCTGGGTTGAACATGGCAGATGTGAGGGCACACCCTGACAAGTACTCCCCAATCAAAGCATTAGCACAAAGTTGCCCTCATGACGGCCCACATGGCAGTGTATCTCAGCAAGATCTCCCCGTTGATTCTACATCACTGTCTCATTAATAATGTTCTCCTCATCCCTGGGCCTCAGGCTCTGCACCAGAGGATTCAACCACCTGGGGATCAAAAATATCCCCCCAAAGAAGGTCGTCTGTACTGAACACACAGGTCCCTTCCCTGTCACAGGTGCCTCATCAGCACAGTAAAGTATTTGCACAGCATAATGTGTCGGTGCTTATAAACCACCAGGATGTGCTTCCAAGTATAGAGAGAACCATTTGCTTACGCACAACACCACACGAGCATCCTTGAGCCTGGTGCCAATGGGCATCCAGAAACCACTCTCCTGTAGAAACTGAGAGCAGATCCTCCACTGTCTTTCTCTCTGGTCTAAGACAAGACTTCACACTTCCTAAGCCTTGGCTTTCGTCCCCTTTAGTTCAGAGAGATTTTGTGCTAGGGTGATGGGGTGCCAGAGCCCTGGGGTGATCTAGACAGCCTAGGGAATGGCTGTGTTTCAAGTACAAATGAAATGACAGAACCCACAGGGCTGCTATATCCCCAGTGATACGAAGAGCAGGAGGTAGAGTTAAAATGGAAAAGAAACTGACCTTGTGTTCCGTGCCATCCTTCAAGGGGAAGGGTCAAAGAGGCAGAGGCTCAGCTCCACCCTGAGTCTTCCTAGGCCCAGCATTGGCTATCACTATGGCTTGTCTACCTCCCACAGCCTGAGTCACACCTTGTAATTTTTAGGGGAAAAAAAAGCTAAACGGAAGGAGTGAGGCAGCTCCCAATTTGACTTGCTCCTAAAAATTGAGAGCTGTTAGGTGGAACTCGGGGCCACTGGATTCCTGAATGTAGGAAGGATTCTGTTCAAGCTTCCTGTCAGTGCCTGCTACCCCCGGGGTGTGAGTGTCCTGTGAAAATGGCCCCCTATGGGAGCTGGAAGCTCTTCCCTGCTGCCTGAGTCCCTGACACAGCACGGGCTTGGATGACAGGCTAAGTGAATGAATGGGCATTCACACTGAGGAGCAGGTAGGCTCTGGGGGGCTATTTGGTTAAAGGCCAGGCAGAGACACACCTTCAAGAACATGACAAAGAAAGGCCCCTAGACTCACTGCCACAAGGAGAGACAGCTCCACCCTGTGTCATGATACCTGTGTGTCACCTACAGGTCATCAGGAGTGCATGACCTTGTCAGAACAACCAGGAAACAGCATACTGGGTAGAGGCAAGACCCCTGTATGGGACACAGACCAGGGAAAGCTTTCTTCCATGTACACTGAGGGCAAATACAACAGGAACTGGAACAGAAGGAAACCCAACCAGGGGCAAGAGGTCTTCTCTTGAGATGCAAGGCAGGTTTCTGCTAGCTCCACCCACCAGCCTCCAAGCTGATTCTACCCAGGACAGGCTCTTAAACCCTGCTTAGTTACTTAGTTGGCTCCATTGTGTAAAAAGAAGTGCAAACACTGGTGGAATGTTTGTTACAATGGCAGGAGAGTGGATTTGGTCAAAGCATGGCTTTCTTACGGTGAACTGAACCCAAAGAAAATGGAGGTACACTCATCCAGTTCTTGAGCCACTGAGATCCCGGGTATCCACCAGGCCTGGAAAGCTGTCTTGCAGAGCCACCTACGATGATGACAGCCTCTGTGGGACAGCCACCAACTTAGAGGAACCACACTGTCCTGTCCACACTGGAGGCCACTGGATTCTTGGGAGATTGTTCCGTGCTCTGCATCTAATCAAACATTAGATTTAACGTGGCCAGCTTATCAGTCAGGTCTGTGTTCTGGGGTAGCCCTAATAAATTTCTACGTACCATGAGGTTTAATTTGTAGAAACACATTCTCCTCTACTCTAAGAGACTGAAGTCTGAAATGCCAGACTGGGTGGAATGGTTGTCCTGTGGCCTTCCCTGGTGTTCTGTAGCTTTGCACACATCACCTAATCTGTTTCCTTCCTCCTCAGCGTTCTCCATGTGTATCTGTGGCCAGATTTCCCACTTTAATAAGGACACAGTCACACTGGAGTAGGGCTAAACTTTCCCTCTAGACCAGTGATTCTCAACCTGTGGGTCATGATCTCTTTGGGATTGCATATCAGAAACTTATATTACGATTCATAAAAAACAGTAGCAAAATTAGTGTCATGGAGCAGCAAGGAAATTTTATGGTTGATGGTCACCACAACAGGAGGGGCAGGATTAAAGGGCTGCAGCATTGGGGAGGTCAAGAAGCAGTGGTCTAAGCCCTCATCCTCATCAATGTATCTGCAAAGAGCCTGTTTCCAGGAGGCAACCCAGGTTACGGGGTCAGCACCCAAGCTATGATTTTCCTCATTTTTTTCTCACAGGGTCTTGGAGGTCAGTTTTGTTTGTTTGTTTTGTTTTTGTTGGCTCTACCCGTGAGCTGAAGGCTCAGCCTGAGTTCACAGTTTCTGAAGTTAAACAGAAAACACACCATGCTGTGCTTCTCCATCAGAGCTTGATCACAGGTATTTTTTTTCCCCCACAGAAAAGGAGAGCTCAAATGATGATGTGTATGGGAGACTGTCTATTCTGGACAAAATCCTTGAAAACATAGGACAATCTGAAGGCAGCCTGGAGCTAACAGGCAAGTGGCCCCTGAGCATCATGTCCCCTGCCGGGCTGAGGCAGTAGAAGAATGTCACTTGCAGCTGAGGATCTGTGGGAGTCTCTGACCCCACAAGTCCAAATTCAGGGGGTTCTAAGCCAAGTCCTTGAGGGACTCCCTCCATCCTCAGCCAAATCAAATGTGTGGTCCCCCACCCCTTCCAAAAAACAGGAAGGCATGGTCCCAACCACTATGCTTGATGACCTGTCCCTGTATGACCCATCTGTTGGGCCTGCTTCTCACTTGGGGAGGACACCACTCTTCGGCACTGAGGTCTGCTCCTCACCCTCCACGTGGCAAGCTTTGCCCCATCCCACCCTGTGGCTCTGTCTCTTTCATGTTTCCTTTGAGAACTGAGAGGAATAGACTTGGTAGTGGCAATGGGGTCTCAGCAAGAGCAGGTGCTCTCAGGTAGGCTCAGCCTGGGTTTGGATCCCAGCTTGGCCATGATGAGGACCTTACAGAGATCCTAGCCGGTGAAGGCATGTCCTGATCTGTGGTTCTGGATACTCAATATGGTGCAACTTCAGCCCCCTCCTGGGGGTCGAGATGGAGTTGAATGAAGTTGCAAGCTGTGAGCCTGGCTCCAGGGGAGTTCTCAGGATCCATCTCCCTGCTCGTGGGGGAGATCCCAGCTGATAACAGCCAAGGGAGGTGATGAGGGTTGGTACATATCCCAAGACCCACTTTACCAACTCCACAGACCAACAGGCTCTCTTGGACCTGAGGTCACTTCCCACTGGCCCTGAAGGGCTCTGTCCCTTATGTCAATGTTTCTGGGGCTCATTTAGACTTTTAGATGGCATGCCTGCCATAGAGCAGTGAGTGATGGTTAGCTCTTTTCCTGGGAGGCCTGGGGTTTGTGTATTTGCTTTATTTTAATGAGTGTCTGGCCTGTGCAGGGTCTCAACGGTGACCTGCAGGGCTTTTGTAGGAGCCTGTTATCTCCTCCAGCCCTTCCCCCATCATAACCCTCAGAGCTCCCCACGGGCCTTCCTCTGTATCCAAGCATCATCCCTGAAGGACACCAAAGGACCCCAAACTCACAGGCTTCTGTCCAGATGGTCCCTTCTTCCAGTGTAGTGATCCGTGACTCAGTGGGCCACTCAACCTGGTTACTCCTGACCAAAAATATAGGTGAGTGGCAGGCAGGGAGAATGGCCATTACCTGGTCACTATATGTCCCTGAGAGTCTCATGGTGACCCCTAGAAGAGTGTAAAGCCTCTGATGCTGCAAGTGGAGGCCCTGCCTGCCCAGAAATTCTTGCCCACTCAGGCCGCACCCGAAAAGCTGGGCTGCTTGTTCTTAGCCTTGCCCAGGAACCGTGGGGTGTGGGGCACAGAAATGACAAGAAAATCTCCTCTTTCCAAACAGAAAGCATCTTTTAGGAGGCGAAGAGGACCAAGCCCAGGAGGACAGCTTGGCACAGGCACTCCTGAGCTTAAAAAGGCAAGGAGCCACCAGAGAGCTCCATGTCACCCATCTTAGGGAACGCACACATGCACTGTTATCCATTCTTAAAAGAAAATTGCTTTTACCATGTAAGCCTAAGTTGAGTCATTTGGGTGTTGAAGGGTATGGGTTTTGCAGGGCTCTGTCTCATTTGTAAGTCACCACAGACTGGCATCTATTACACTAATCCCACCGCATCCCGGATTATAGTTGTCTTCAAAAGGAGAAAGCCCTTCGGCTTCATCCATCTCCTCCCCACAACGAAGACAAAACCAATGAAAAATGTGGCCTCATGATGTTGTTAGGACTCAGCTGTGCTCAAGCACACACTGAGAACTGTGGTGATACAGGATGCTCCTCTCTGGGCATGTGCATAGAGTTAAAAATTAAATTCTCATGCAAAAGCAAAGATATTAGTATCAGCTAGCAAAGTGCAAGAGACGAGCTGGCTGCACTCAGTCAGCATGGAATGTGCCTCTGGGGGTGAAAAGCTGAGCCTGGGCCTGACTGTACAGCACTCTCACAGGAGAAAGTGTCACAGTTGTGCAAACTTGGTGGGCACTTATGGGCACAACTACCCTGGATAAGAACTGCAGCTGGAGTGGTCCCTTGTAACACACCACGGTCCGGGGAAGATGTTGAGAAAGAGGATTGAAAATCATCATTGACATTTACCTCATGGACAAATATGGCGGAATTTTTTCACTTGGAGTGTGGAAGGTGAGCTCTGAGGTTGGATATAGCATCCGGCTGAGTCCATTACACAGGTTAGGGTTCAACATCGTTCAAGTGCTGGCTGTGTGCTTGTCCCCACACAGGTTTGTCGAAGTTCACAGAGACATTCACGCCTCAGTTCTGCCAGTTTGTCAAGGTTCATAACCACTGATGGGTTTTACCTCCAGGGTGAATTTAAAACCTTTATTGTTACACAATGTCCTTTATCTGTGGGGCTCCATCTTGCCCTGTATCTAGGAATATAACCCCATCATAGTTTATTTAGCCAGGCTAATGTTTTCTATCTGTCACCCTCTCTTCTGTAGCATACTCAAGGTGTAGCTTTTTAGGTAACACGTGGGACCCTTTGGCTTGCAATAGGAATATCCAGACCATTTCTGTTTAATGTGATCACATTCGGATGAGTTTGTTTCGACAGCTTGTCATTTGTACCACACATGGGAATTTTCCCTTCATTCATCTCATTTTGATTAGGCAAACATTTTCTTCCATGTCCCTGCATCTCTTTGTTAATTATATATTTTATCAGTATTTTGAAAGTTGTGTTAGAGAATATAATATGCTCACTATGATCTAACACAACCTTCAAAATACGGATGAAATATGTAATTAACAGTATAACAAAGGATGTGCGCAAAGTGGAATAGCTCCATTTAATAACCTGCGTCCGGTTCTCATAGTTTAGTAATGCATATATTTTAAATGCCAAAAATAGCAGTTTGGGCACTTGCTAGTCTTTTAGATCTGTCCACGGGCCTTCATTCCCCTTCAAGCTTACCACATACATTCGATACGTGTGAGTAGCACATATCCCTGCCAGCCAGAGGCCCCCGTTAGCATTCGGAGTTTCAGGTGTCTGGGAGTGTTTGTTTTATCTTCACTTTCTGAATAATGTTTCCACTGGATGGAGCCTTGGTGTGGATCTGCAGTGGTTCCCATCACAACCCGAATCCCAGGGATTCCCTCATACACTCTGCCACAGCCAAGTTAGACCACTGTGAAAATTCAGTAGGGGTCCTCTGCCCTTTGGCTCTGCATTTTCATCCCATCCCGTTACCATGGTGAGCCTGGTGTGCCTACTGTCTTTCTCCTGCGTGGGTGCATTCCATTTGGGCCTTGGCCTCTGGACTACTCACTTCTCACCTTCACTCAGGATGACCACTAGGACTCAGTAAATCCCTTAAGAGGACAGGCAGGTCGGGTGGCAGGAGTCACTCCACACACACTTTCTTTGGGGATCTTGGCACCTGGAATTCTGAGTGTGAACGAACTTGAATCACATTGCTGAGCCTGCCTAGGAAAGGACTGCTGCTCCTGAGCACCTGGGAAACTAGCCAAGCCTCAGGAGGTGGATCCAGTGTCAAGCAGGCATCAGTAAGTTCCCCTTCTGAGTGTTGACCCCTCATGGTTTGTCTTGGTAAGATAGATAGATAGATAGATAGATAGATAGATAGATAGATAGATAGATAGAATGATATATTGATAATAGATTGATAGATAATAGATGATAGATTGATGATATATTGATAATAGATTGACAGATAATAGATGGTAGATAGAATGATTGATAATTGATAGATAATAGATAATAGATAGATGATAGATTGATATATGATAGATGGTAGATAGATAGACAGACAGACACACCATTTTCTGCTTTCAGCACAATAACCAGTCCACTACAAACCAGTTCACCATTCCAGAAACCGAACTCTATATTGATCCTAGTAGCTCAGATAGTATGGGCAAATAATGAATGAAAGAAAAAATGTTCCAAAGAAAACTCATGAGACCTGGCTATTTCTATACCTAGGTGAGGGGCTGAGGTAGGGAGGGGCTGAGGTAGGGAGGGGCTGAGGTAGGGAGGGGCTGAGGAAGAGACTCCCTTTTGTAAGTGTTCTTTTTTATCTGGCTCCCAGGAAGGGTAGCACTGAAGAGGAGCACTGAATTACTCCCTAAAGGGGAATAGATTTCCCAGGGTCACTCATTGATTACTCACCGTGGATCAAGAACCAAGAGTTCCTTGTCCAGCAGGCACCATCCTTCAAGCATCCGAGACTGTGATGGCTGGAAGCTAGGCCAGACCGCTGTAGTGCTTGCTCAGTGCACCCCAGGGAAGAAGGAAAGGCCGCCCTTATCAGAGCTGCTGCAGGCTAAGCTCACAACCTGGGGATGGGGTGCTGAATGGGATGGGAATGGGGATTCCGAGCAGGGAGGAGCCTGTTTGACTTGGTTTGTTGTGAATTTGCCAATGACTACTTCCATCCATCCCGTAGGAATAGTGGAAGGCACCAGAATGAAGCAGAGGACGAGTTTCTCCCTGCTCTGGTGCAAAACAAGTGATTCCCAGGTACACCAGATCAAAGGGCACTGTGTGTGTGCACAGTATTTTGGGTTTCTCCTTTAACTGTGTAAATGGATTTTAACTGGCTCTTTTTAAAGGCAACAAAAACAATTGGTTGAGAACTCTAAATTACAAAGCAAAGCACAGATACTGTTTGATTTATTTACAATGTGTTCCCATTCCCCAAACCACCTTTAATCAGGGAATATGCTCCCTCCTGCACAGCACAGCTGAACACCACAGGGCATAGCACTCGCAGCTTAGATGGACGTCTCATGGTCCCCATGTCCCTAGAGAGTTGTACTGGGCATTGCCAGCTAAGGAAAATTTCAAAACAAGATACAGTTCTTACTGAACATGTGTCATAAACTCAAAACCATCAGTAGGTGTGCATTTATTAATCAAAGCATCTTCCTGCTGACATGCCGATTGTGATTCCAGGGCTGAGCTCCAACCCCTGCCGACATAGCCCCACTCGGAGCTTGGCTGCACACACTTGCCACAGGTGTACATAACAATTTCTTTGCAACCCAAGTGTTCAGGGTGTACGGGCACCAACTTTACCAGCTCCGTGTAGCATCATTGATGATTACAGGTCTGGGTGGGTTTGCATGTCTTCATGGCTGAGATCTTCTTAACTTCCCAGGATTGAGTCATCATAGAAATACTTCTCTAGGACTGTCTGTAGGGTGGTTTCAGAAAGGGCTCAATGGAATAAGATTCACTTTGAGCGTGGGCAGCTCCATCCCATGGCATGGAGGAAGTGAACTAAATATCAGCATTCATCTCTCTGAATGTGATGTGGCCAGCATCTCACCACAATGGCAAGTCACATCAGTGATCCCAGGAAGGGTGACTGTCCGGGTTTCTATTCCTGCACAAACATCATGACTAAGAAGCAAGTTGGGGAGGGAGGGGTTTATTCAGCTTACACCTCCACATTGCTGTTCATCACCACGGTAAGTCAGAACTGGAACTCAAGCAGTCAGGAAGCAGGAGCTGATGCAGAGGCCATGGAAGGGTGTTACTTACTGGTTTGCTTCCCTGGCTTGCTCAGCTTGCTTTCTTATAGAACCCAAGACTACCAGCCCAGGGATGGTACAACCCACAATGGGCCCTCCCACCCTTGATCACTAATTGAGAAAATGCCTTAGAGCTGGATCTCATGGAGGCTTTTCCTCAAGGGAAGCTCCTTCTCTATGATAATTCCAGCTTATGTCAAGTTGGCACACAAAACCAGCCAGTACAGTGACCACCAGTATCTACACGATACACAGGTATCTTTTGTGGGGTCTAGAAGGGCCAGCCTCTTTAACGAAGACTGTTGTTTAGGATGGGTGGGTGCTGTGCTCCCATCCCCACATCTGTTTGGGCTTCTCCAGTGACCTGCACTGGAAACAACCCCACAGAATCAAATCCATCTGTGGGGGCAGGTGCAGATGGAGGCATTCTGCTCCTGCCTCTCACTGAAGTGCTCCCAGCCTCTTGCTGGGAGGACCTTTCACATTGTGCTCTCAGCCCTCATCTCCCAGATGGTCCCTTAACCTGCCCTGTCACTGCCCCATTTTGGGGGTGGGGGGGTTAGTCTGGCTAAACATATACCCTACACACAGTGTGGGCACATACTAATGTGCATACTCCCTGCCCACACTCTGAGCTTTGTGCCATAAACTAACCCCACTGTGATCCCTTCAGTGATACATTCTGGACCTGCCCTCTCAGGCTCCTTAGGAGATCAGCACTTCCAAATCCTCTGTGACTCATATGAGCCAGCCTGGGTATGAAGCTGCCCCCTGTCCTTACAGGCATGCCCCATTCAGAGCAAGGCTCAGGATAAGCTTTCTGAAAAGGGCAGCCAGGGATCATGTTAGACTCTGCAGCTCAGCTCCAAATTATCTTTAGTCCCCTGAAATGTCCATTTGTGTGATTTAATATCCATATGAGTATTAGGCAAATCCTTCTGAACATACGGACCCCTGGCTTCTGCCAATTCAATGGCTAAGGATGTCATCAGACAGCATCTGAGGCCTGTTACAGAAGCTTCCCCACCTGCATGCAGCCCACTGTCTTGGTTAGGGTTACTATCACAGCGATGGAACATCATGATAAAAAAGTAAGTTGGGGGTTGGGAGAAAAAGGGTTTATTTGGCTTATGCTTCCATATTGATGTTCATCACTGAAGGAAGTCAAGACAGGAACTCAAGCAGGGCAGGACCCTGGAGGCAGGAGCAGATGCAGAGACCATGGAGGGATGCTGCTTACTGGCTTGCTTCCCCTGGCTTGCTCAGCCTGCTTGCTTATAGAGCCCAGGACTACCAGCCCAGGGATGGCACCACTCACAATGTGCTGGGCCCTCCCTCCTTGATCACTAATTGAGAAAATGCCTTACAGCTGGATCTCATGGAGGCATTTCCTCAACTGAGACTCTCCTCTCTCTGATGAGACTAGCTTGTGCCAAGTTGTACAAAACCAGCCAGGACACCCACCTACAAAGTTTCCACCAGCTTAGTTTTCATTGTTTATTTTTAACTTTATTTTTTAAAGTCTTGGTACCTATGCCTGCATGTATGTCTATGAACATACATGTGAAAGAAGAGGATGCCAACTCCCTTGGAACTGGAGTTACAAACTGTTGTGAGCTGCCAACTGGATACTTGGAATCAAACCCAGGTCCTCTGCAAGAGTAACAAACGTTTGTGACTTCTGAGCCAGCTCTCTAGGCCCCGCCCCCACTAGCATTTTTTTTTTTTAAGTGTCTTAATTTATTATTTTCTTAGTCCTTGTTAGGTTACTATTGCATTGATGAAAAACCACCAAAACAGTATCTGGAGAGAAAAGGTTTTATCTGACTTCCACTTCCACATCATAGTCCATCACTGAAGGAAGTCAGGACTGGAACAAGACAGGAACCTGAGGCAGGAGCTGATGCGGAGGCCATGGAGGGGTGCTGCTTACTGGCTTGCTCAGCTTGCTCTCTTATAGAACCACCAGCCTAGGGGCAGCACCACCCACAATAGCCAGGGTTCTCACCCACGTATCATTAAGAAAATGCCCCACAGGCTTGCCTACAGCCTGGTCTTATGGAGGCATTTTCTCAATTGAGGTTCCCTTCTTTCAGATGACGTTAGTTTGAGTCAATGGATATAATACTAGCCAGCACGACTGACCCCTTGTCAATTTGGCACACAAACACATCACTATTAAGCCACAACATCTCCTTTCTTGTTCATCCCCAAGATCACACACTAATAAAGACATAAAACATTTTACAGACTTTAAAAGTCCCACACCCTTACAAATTCAAACACCTTAATAGTTAACTCTTAAAATATCTAGACTCTTTTAAAACCAAAAGTCTCTGTAAAACGCCCAAATCCCTTTTAAAAGTTTGAATCTTTCAACTACGGGCTCCTGTAAAATAAAAAAAATAAATTACTTGAAGAGAGAAGAACCAGGGCACAGTTGCAATTTGAACAGAGCAAAACCAAACTTCAACAGTGTAAATAACTCAATGTCCAGTGTCTGGGATTCACTCATGATTTTCTGGGCTCCTCCAAAGGGCTTGGGTCACTTCTTTGGCTCTGCCCTCTGTAGCACACACAATTTGTCTTGTAGGTTCCAGCTGGCTCCACTCCACCACTGCTGCTGCTCTTGGTGGTCATTCCATGGTACTGGCATCTCCACGATGCTGGGGTCTCTTGCTGCTAGTGGGCTGCTCTTTTACCAGTAGCTTCTCCTGTGCTCTCTTCATAGCACAAAGCCTCAACTTTGCTCCCTGACTCCTAGAATCCTGGTTTCAGCTTCGCCAATGGCTTCTCCTGGCCTCTCAGTGCCAAGCCTCAGCTGTTTTCCATGGCCCCTTCATGCCTCCAAAACCAGATAAGGTACAACCTCCCTTGGCTACCTCTGGACCACAGTTTCTGTGTGCTGACCCTGAGAAAAACACTTCCCAGAAGATTTCACCTAGGGGAAGCTGGTCTCTTATTAATCACTGCCAATTTCTCAGCTCCAACTGACCAGCATCTATTGTCCCAGTAAAGCAAAGGTTTTGCTTGAGTAGTTCTGGACTCCTGTTAATCACAACTGATTCTTCAGATCCAGCTGACCAGAACCACAGATCCCTCACACAACAGGTCTGGAAGAATCTTTGCGTCCCCTGAAGCTTCCTAAACCAGTCCTCTGCTGTCTGCTCTGTCCTCAACATTCCTATCTTCCAAGCTCCTATGGAATAGCCACCGGCTTTTCTAGCCCCAAGTTCTGAAGTCCTTCTGCAGTGCTCCACTGGTGCCAAGTCTGTCCTAGTTAGTGATAGATATTATTGCTGTGATGAAACACCATGAAAAAGAAAGCATCTTGGGGAAGGGCTTATAATGACTTACATGTCCAGAGCAATGGTCCATTGAGGGAAGTCAAGGCAGAAACTCACCAGGGCAAGACCCTGGAGGCAGGAGCAGATGCAGAGACCATGGAGGGGCTTGCTTCCCAGGGCTTGCTCAGCCTGCTCTCTTATAGAACCCAGGACCACCAGCCCAGAGATGGTACCACCCACCGTGGCCTGGGCCCTCCCCCAAGGACCATTAAGAAAATGCCCCACAGGCTCACCTATAGCCCTATCTTATGGAGGCATTTTTCAGTTGAGGTTCCCACCACTCAGAGATCTTTAGCTTGTGTCAACTTGACATCAAATTAGCCAGCACACTTAATTTTAATATTTAAAATATTTTTAATTATATGTATATGTCTGTCTGTGGGTTTGTGCATGTGAGTGCAGTACACACATTTTTGAATCCTCTGCAGCTGAAGTTACAGAAATCTGTGTGTCGCCTGATTGGGGTGCTGAGAACTGAACCCCAGGCCTCCATAGGAGAGGTGTACATCTTAACTACAAAATCATCTCTACAACCCTCTTCTGCTGCTACAAACGTTTCATGAAAACAGTTACCATGTTCTAACATAGTACTTGGGGTCTCCCAGCCCCTGGTCAGAATAAGCCTTTGGCCCTTGGTTGAAGTGGGCACTTCACTTTCGGTGCCCATGCTCCCCAGCATCGCTAAGCAGTTGCCTTGACCCACAGGACCTGGGATACGGGTCATATCCACCGCACCAGATGTTTTCCAGTTGTGTCTCCTGTCCTCAGAACTCGACAGCAGAAGTAGCTGCACTGCTGCCTATGGAAGAAAAATTTCATCTGGATCTCACAGGCTAAAAGGATCAGGCCAGCGAGCCGGTTTAAAAATCCACTGTGTTGGAAGTGGTGACTTCTTGTAAGACGAGGTTTCTAGTTGAAGTTCCCAGGTTGCACTCCTCAGCTGTTACAGTCATGGAGGTGGAGCTTTACAAAGGGTGGCTCACAGTACTGTAACAACTCCCCATAAGCAAACGTGGGCCTCAGGCACGTGGCTAGACAGGGTGTGTCTAGGAGGGGAACTTCAAGGCAGCCCCAGCTCCCTCACAGTGTGACCTATATGCCTAGCTGACACGGTGACCTGAACAGAGTTTGTCCTTCCTCAAAACTAGAGGTGACAGCCGCAACTGTGAGAACTGAAATAGACTGAAAAACAGAAGTGACACATTTAAAATAGAATTGTAATAACTCATAGGGAAACTGGCGGGTGACTTGCCGACTGTTGAGGCCAGCAGGTTCGATGTGGGGGACATGAACAGCCAGGCTGCAGACTCCAAAGAATCTGAGCTATACTCACAGCAAGGAAGACATCCCCTCCCTGAGGGTGACAGTTTTTCCTTCTGCTTCTCTGTCTAGTGTATTGTTAACTTTGGGACATCCAACTGGATGCTTTGAGCTAGCCATGCGGACACAGGTGCCTTCACAAGGCCCAGCTGCCCACAGCCCAGGTCACAAACAAGCACCTGAGACAAGCCAGCACTCTGCTTCTGATCCAGGAGCTGCCCTTGTCCAGGACCTCAACCACTGTCCTGCACTGCCTCCCCATGGATCCTCTGAAAACAGCAGCCACGATGCCAGTCAGGGAGGTCGGATCTGACAGGAAGCCACTAGAGAGCCACTGCTCACCTGGTCCTCTGGGCCCCACCCTCCCACCTGAAGGCTCTTCATCCCAGACATGAAGCATGGGGCCTCCAGCACTCTTGCTCTGCAGCAGCCATCAAGGAGGACCTGTTGCTTTACGTCCTGGCTCCCCGTCCCATCTGAATGTGTCTGCACCAAAGCCCACAGGGAGACCGAGCAGGGCACAGCTGACTCTGAGAGACCATTAAGGACTTGGGGTTTGTCTGGTTCTGCTCCCAGCCCCCTCCTCTTCAAACCATTTTTCTTCCTCAAGGTTGTATTGAACTCGCTTTTCCTGGTGTCATCGGGTGTTGTGTCCAGAGCTGGAGGGATGGTGTCACAGGAACATCCTTGGTGACTCCTCCCAGTCTTGACCCCTTAGATGTACCCGAAGACCACTGGGCAGCCCCCTGTTGTTCTGCTCCCTCCCACCATGAAAGCAGCTCTCTGTTGATGGGATGGGGAAAGTCTCAAACCAGGTCCACCTGCAAACCTCCCATTGCATACCCTGGTAACCCAGGCCCCCATTCCCGATACCATCCCCACACGTCCCCACAGCCTTCCATCAGAACCTGATCTCTCACGAGTTGGGTCTGGCACAGTTACCTCCTCAGTGGCTAAAAGTCTGTAACTTCGAGGATCTTAACATGCAAAGTGAAAAAACAAACAAACAAAAAACAGTAAATCACAGTAGATGCTTGCTGATGTGCTATCTATCATCTGATGTGCTGGCTGTTTCCCCCAGACCTGTCAGCCTAGATGCTTGTTACTGTGCTAAAGATAGGTTGCACAAACACAGCTCTGGCTGGCACTGCTGTAAGGGGACACCTGAGAGGAGCATGCAGATTCTCTTGTGCTTCCAGGTCCCACAGACCACCCCATGCTGTAGGGACTCTACCGTAACCCGGCCTGAGAACAGACCTCCAAAGTCTGACATTGGCAGCGGCATTCCATGGAAACTGCCTCTTCTACTCCTGTTCTTTCTCCTCAGGGTCCACTAGTTTGAGCACCATCCTTCTCAGGGGGGTCTGCCCTGGCCTTATGACTCTGCCTCATTCATCAGTTTGGTCCCCAAGCTGATCACAGTGAACAATTCCACACCTCGTCAGACAGGCAAAAGACCCATGGCAACAGGTTTTAGCTTGGAGTTAAAGAAAAGGGCAAGTGTTTAAAACATGTTCTCCTCAACCAAATCATAGTGCTCACTGCTGTCTGCCGCACAGACGGCGTCTGTGGGGATGAGACCCCAGGAGCCGTGAGGAGCATCTCCACCCACAGAGCCTGCATCTCCCCTTGCCGTCATTCAATACTCGATGGGGGTATTGACACAGCGCTTTGAGCCCTGTTCTATTTTTAAACGCTTCATTTGTGCCTTTTCAGTTGGATCTTATTCAGCTAAAACTGTCCTGTGTGCTCAGCTGAGGAAGGGTAAACATCCCCGGGGCTGTGGCAATGTGTTTGCACAGACCTCAATTACAAAATTAACAGGGCAGATTGTACTGTCTGTTGAGCCGAAGAGATGACAATAAAAACCTCTAATGAAGGGAGACATGAGAAATAAGACCTAAGGACAAATACTCAAAAGAATGGCTTGTTTATTTATCAAATTCGATTTACTAGCCAGCTGTGTGACTCCAGTTTAGAACCCACCAATAGAAGGGCCTCACTCCACTGCAGCAAAGCCCCAGCCTTGGTCAAAGCAGGGAGAGGGAGGGGAGGGTGAGGCAGAGCCCGGATGAGGGCTGGGTCATGTTGGCCCAGTGCAGGGCTTCACGTGAGATCTAACAGCCCTGGGCAGGTCTGCCTGATGTCTATTCGGGGTCACAGGATTGGAGGGAGGAGGAATGAGGCTCATTCTCTCTGGTGCGCTGAGGTTAGGAAGCCCAGCTAAGAGAGCCACAGACACCACAGCCCCACTCCTTACGCCCGTTCAGAACACCTTTCACACTGGACTCTATGAAGGCATGGAGCAAAACAGGCCAGGCAGGATTGGAAGGTACCCAGGAGCCTGACTCCCCACAAAGGGGAGGACTGCAAGTTCAGCCCCATTGCAGAGCCAATGGCATGGCAAGAGCACGTGCCTTTGTCCTGAGCCCCTAGCTTCAGGGCATCTGAAGGCATCTCAGGAGGACCCAACTGAAATAAGTGGGATGAGCTATAGCCATCCCAGAAGTCCTGTGTCCCTTCAGACTAGGCGTCCACATGGTCCTATATGCTTGACCTTGAATCATTCAATCAGAGATCCTGGGGGACAAGATCAGATTCTCCAACTCTCCTGACTCAACAACCTTTGAGAGAGAGGCTGAGCATGGTGTGATGTCTGTAGACATAAAGAATATGGTTTCCGAGCCTCAAGACCACAGCCCGTGGAGATGTAGAGCAGCAGGCAAGACATAGGCTTGGCAAGGCAGGAGCTTTGCTTTTGGAGGTGCCTGGCCACTCTCTGCTTCACAGGAAATTAACAAGCGTGTGTGTAAACGACACCAAGAACCCTCTGAACCACTGTAGTGAGGGTCTGAGATGAACCGTGGTGGAGCTGCCCTGATGCTGACTTCTGAGATGTCAGGGACGGGGTCTCAGCAGGAACATCCCCAGATGGACAACCCAAGACGCCAGCCAAACTGGCTTTCATCCCAAGTGTGGAGGCTCCATAGCAATAGCTTGGACAAGAGACCGCTACTTAAGCTTTATTGTGTCTTGTGTCTGCGTTCTCTGATGGATCTACGCATCCGTTCCTGTGCTGGCATCATGGTATTTTGCCATGACTCCCTTGGGGACAGATCACTGTCTGAAGTTATGCCTGCATGCTGCCAAGACTCACATATGTACCAAATGTGAAAAGCAGGTCTTCACAGGACAGTACCTGGGCTGACTCAGAGTGGTAACTCTTCTTTGTTCTCCACTCAAAGCTCAGACACCAGCCTGGGAACTGACTGGTTTTCTCTCACCCTGGAGTCACCTGCTTCACTGCCATGCACTCCTGACCCCCTCCCCTTTGCTGTATGTACACCATTTTCAAATGAACCCCTAGATGCCAGGTCAACATTTCCCAGTTTCATCTCCAGAAAGAAAGCCCCCCTACCCCAGCATGGCCTGTGGATAGATCATCTCTATATTTTCCATGTTCTATGTTCACAACATCACTTGGACATCACTGCCCATCTCACCCCTGCCTCCGGGACATCACCTGCAACTTCTGAGCCCTGCTGTGCTATTTGGGGCTCATCCAGTCCCTTCCCAACCTGTAGCCCTTCCTCCAGTCTGACTCCACAAACACAGTTAACACAGGGTGGACTGAAGCCCAAAAAGGTACTCCTGTGCACACAGGAAAAGAAATGAATACCAGGTCCACCACCTCCTGTGACTGTTCAGCCCTGCTCAGACAGAACGGATGCATGCACATGTATGGGGCTGGGGACATGGGGCATAACGAGCAATATCATACCTTTTTGCTTTTAGAAAACAGGGGCATTAAGACAGTGTGGAGGGGAGCTGACTGGAGAGGTGGCAATCTTGGGTGTGTGAGCACTCTCCTGCTGCACCTGGTGACAAGGAATGTCAACCACGGGTGATGTCCAAGTCTGCCCATCCAGGCACTCAATTCTCAGTGCTTAAGCCAGGACGATGAGCCACTGAAGTCTGGTGTCACAGATGAGAAGAAAGCAAAGGGTTTGAGGTCACAGTGTGTTTCTGGATGCTCCATGGAGTGCGTTCCCACCTGCATGCATCAGATTCGGAGGCCACCAAGCTCAAAGATGTCCCATAACCAGCTCCCAGGACATCCTCATGTAGGTCCAAAGGTCTCATCCGCACAGGCCAAGTTCTGCTCAGAGGTGTCACCAGGCTAGTAGATAGCTGAGTGTCTCCCAATGCTAAGCCTACACCGAGAGCAATTTATTCTTGCTCAGTCTAGTGGAGAACGTCTGGAGCAGATCAGTACACAGCAGGGTAGTAGAGATGTGTGCAGACATCACATCCAGCATGCTCCTGAAGGGCCTACTATGAACCCTTAGGCCACAAATAAACTCCTGCTGACTGAGGAGGTGGGGACTGGGAAGGCAGATGGTAGGCCTCTCCCAGTGGACTGGGAAGGCAGATGGTAGGTCTCCCCCAGTGTCTGGCCTGAGACTTCTCCCATACCTTGAACTCTACCAAGAAAAAAGTAAGAACAGAGAAACTTTGAAAGGAGGAGTGTGTTGCTCTCAGAATGTCTCATCTGTCCACTCTGCCTATGGCAAGCAAGTCATAGTGCAGCCAGAATACTGTGCAAACCCACAGAGGCACAAGCCACAAATGCCGGCCACCTGTTGCCTGCAGTTATCCAGTGGTCACTGACTAAAATGTAAGAAGAGACAGAAGATAGGAGATTGTACTATTTAACATATCGAAAACATTACCAATTCAATACAAAACGGAAGGAATCCCCACACTCCTGGCCCCAGTGCCCGTCCCACCCTGGCCGCAAGCTCTGCAGGGACAGCTGGCCGGGGCGGTTATAGTCTGATACTCAAATTTAGCAAAACCACGCTGAGTCACCCCACAGGACAAGCAGATAAATGCTGCATCGTAATAACACTGGGTTAGAACTCAGGCTAATAGGCAACTGGCTTTCATACCCATTACATGGGCATCTCGATTGCAGGCTTTTATGTGCTCTTCCCCAGTGACACATAGTGAGTACCCAAACTTGCCTCATCTCTCTGGCAATCTGCATCCCATCTGTCCCCCAAGGAGCTTCTGGGGTGATGTCAAGAAAGGGCTCCCTGCTCAGGCTATACAACACAAGGAGGGTATCACATGCTTCCAGATATCCCCAGCCCGAGATGTCTGCCCCTGTGGGACACAGAACCCCGATCCTCTGAAGATCCCAAACTGACTGATTTTAAAGATGTGAAGCCAGAGCTGGCACTCGGCTGCAGTCCTAGCTCCAGGGAGGCCCAGGCAGTAAGAATGGCAGCGAGTTTGAGGTTGAGTACAGGAAAGGGTGTCACAAGAACTGTTAGAACATTGCACTCAGGCTACTGAACTAAAACAAACCCCCAAAGCACAGATATAAAACTTTAAATCTTGCTAGCAGCCATCATTTCTTCCTTACAGGAAAATAAGCAGAATAAGTTTAGCAAGAGCTGTGTCTGAAGGGGCTTTCTTGCTCCCAAAGCACTTAACACCGCAGTGCATGATGTGAACCGACACCTCAGGCCAGTGGGCTTTAACACCCTGTTCTGGTGATGGAGGTGCCTGGGGGGTGGGAGTGGAAAACAGATCCCCAGAAGGACAGAAGGACAGAAGGCAGAACGGAGACATGCCCCAGCAGCTGTACTCCAGGTGTCCACCCAGCTCTGTCCGGCCTGAGTTGAGAGCAGACCAGTAAATATACCTATGCTCTGGGGCAAATGTGTTAAACTATGAATTTTGACAAGTAGCAGCAGCTACCAAGACTCACTGCCTTGAACATTTTGAACAAGTTTTAAAATTGCATTTCTGTATTTCCTAAGTGTTTAAGATTTTAAAAAGGCAGAAACACACATCATCTTTATCAACAAAAATCGTAAAATTTTGTTTCCAGAAATCCATTTTCAGAATGTTTTCTCATTGATGCGTGTCTGTCTTTTGAGAGGTGTTTTCTTCCTTGTTCACTGTCAAACTATCACTTAGCATCTACCCAGGGGAGAGGATTCAGTGTTTCCATGTTTTTCAAAATATCTGCCCAGGGGCTTACTCACGGTGCCATCTGCCACCACACATAAGATCTGCAAATTCTTTTCTTTCACACTTAGGTTTTGTGAGATGAAATGCCTGTTGCACAGCTGTCTCCCTGCCATGCCACCAGGAGGATGCTGGCAGACCTGTTGTGTACACCGGCTCTGAGCCCGCACCTCCCTCTCTGTACAGTGAAGGAGTGTATTCTTGCAGGTCTTAGAGAGCAATGATCCTTGGGAAAACCCTGGTAGTGCACAGTCAGGCCCAGGCTGCAGGCCTCTCCGCACTCCTTGCCCCCAAGGTTGCCACTCGAGAGCAGGACATGGGGCTGTTACAGAGGACTAACCCCAGAGCAGCCAGGGACAAGACAAAAGCACTGCTCATCGTGGTCAAATGACACTAGACATTTCTTCTGGAAATAAACCACATACCAGAATTTCTGGAAGGTTTTGCAGTAGGGAAACCCGCTTCAAAGTTCTGATTTTATGAGCCTTTTTTTTTTTTGGAGGGGAGGTCTCATATATCCCAAAGGTTTTCACATACCCTGGGTGGCAAAGGGTGACCTTGCACTCCTCGTCCTCCGGCCCTACCCACCAACTGCTGAGGTCACAGGCATGTGCCTCCACACCCAGTTTTGCATTTGTAAAGTTTTAAAGAAAAAATAAATTAAAGTTATGTCCTAAGAACTCCTGGCCTTCACCCTGGGTTCACTGCTGGGATACCAAGACTTCCCAGTGCCCTGGAACTTTAAAAAGAGCCGGATGTGGCATCAGCTGCTGGCAAGGACCGGCCTGCAGTAACGCTGGCCTGAGCTCCGTCAGTACTCTAGGCGGCACGTGAGTTTCACAAATTTTAAAGTGCTGCCACGCTGCAGCACAGTTAACCACATTCTATTACTCCCATCCACAAGCCCAGCAGGTAGACAGTTTTTCCAGACTCCTCAGAAACCACGTGAAACATCTGAAAGATAATGGTTTTTAATTCTCTAAGTTATCACTTATGCAACATAAAAAAGGCATAATTATGTGACTGGATAAGATAGTTTTACAAAAAAAAAACCAAAACAACCAAAAAAACAGTTCCCTTCATCATCTGGACAGTAGTATATAAATATTTACAATGAAAAAATAGGCAAGGAGAAGGGAAACCTTCAATATCCGAGCTGATTTCTTCCTAACACTTATGAGAACTTTGAAAATAAAACAGCCTCAGCCTTGCCTGGTTTGCGTCTGCTCAGCTGGTGGTCTGCGGCTGGGCTAGCCGAGGACACCTCCCTCCACACGGCTCCTGCTCTTCGAAATGTTTTACATGTTATTTGAAACAGTAAAGTAAAAATAAAAATGTAAACTCTGGGAGGGAAGGAGAGCAGTGTGGAGGCTTGGGGATCATCGTTCTCACACAGGCGAGCGTTCTGAACACTGGAGCCAGAGTAAAACAGCCTGCGTGTTGTCGTAGAGACAATTCCAATTTAGTGTCATCATGATAAAAACTGTCTCTACAGAGAATGCTAAAAAATAGCAGTGACATTACTCTTAATTTATGAACACACCACTGACCTAGTTTTTTGTGGCAAGAAAGTTTGTTGTTGTTGTTTTAACTGACAAATATAAATTACGTGGTGGAGATAAGACGTTCCAACACATCACAGCGCCCTCCGACTACACAGACTACATGGTAGGTAAATGGCCTGGTGAACTCGGCAGCATTACAGACACACAAGTCCAGTGGAGAACAAGACTTCTTCCAGCAGACACAGCGCTGAACACTGGGACCTGTGTGCAGACAGGGGCACCTGCAGCTCACAGCTGCCTGAGGGGCCAGGCATCTACTAACTCAAGCCGGCCTCACGTATGGGAACTGCGCCGCCCCCTACTGCCCAGAGAAACCCGGAGCCTGGGTTCTCTGGCTTTGTAATGTTCATTGAAGTCCAATCTGAAGCTGAGAAACTGGAGACTTTCATCAGAGCTGGTTGTGAGCAACACCAGAAACTGCTGTACCACACCCTAGGATGAAAGCACAGGAGAGTGGGTCAGAACACTGCCGCCCACACACAGCCCCTGCTGACACACTGGTACCAACAGGTCTCCAGCAGGAACTGAGCAGGGAGCCCGGATGGTCATGGAGCCTGTGCCACTCTCATCAGAGATACCGTCTGTACAGTTAGACAAGCAAGTCATACATTCTGTGTAAGAGCAACTGACAGCCTGACTTCCTGTGCACTCACACGATACAGGAATAAGCACCCTATTCTGTGGTGAACAGAAACCTCGCCTCTACAGCTCATCTCTTTCATCTCACTGGCTGACAAATGCATGCTCAGTCATCACTCTAGAGGGGGAACAGACCCAAGCTAAAACCATTGGAGTCCATGCCACTGTGAAAAGCAGCCTCCCTGTAAGACACAAGTTCTGATAGGCTGTGGTTTAGAAAAGTCACTGTGACCACTCATGGCTTAGATCTCTCCAAGACCACATACTGCCTGCACCATCTGGGCAACGGTGCTCTGAAGAGAGAGCATGAGAAGTCACAGGTCCCCATGCCAATCTTCCTCAAGGCTCTCTCATCCCAGCTGTCTGGCTGCCCAGAGGAGAGCCCAGCAAGGATGAACCCGCACAGGGACCACCCCCAAGGAACTCCATCCTGAGTGCTTCTCAGGAGTCGAGGATAAGCCACACCGCCAATCCTCTGGAAGCAAGCGCCGGTCCCGGGAGGACACTGAGCCTCACACTACACTCACCTGGTAGAAGTGTGTCAATATTCGCAGCTGTGAACACATTTTTGGTATGGAGTCCTGGAACTCCCGGACCCTCTTGTTCTCTTCCTCTTCCTCTGCCGCAGTCACTCCCCACTGGCCCTGTTAATGAGGAGCAGCAAGTTCAACTGCTGGATGCCTCCTTGCTTCAGCACGACGTCACTGTGGCTGTATGCATTGTAGTAGAGAGGCCCTATGTCCCCCACGTGCCCTTATCCAGGCAACTGACATAGAGGGAACCTGGCAGCTCTGAGAGCTGGCACCCTGACTATTGTGAGAACACCAGACAATCTCCCTTGGACCTCGGCGTTTCCGAAACACATATATCTACTCTCATTCTAAAAGGTCATTTTCAGCCAGACATGCATGTAGCCCACACCCATAATTCCCTCTGAGGCACAAGAATGGTTGAGGCCAGACTATGCTATACACAGTGAGACCATATCTTAACACCTTTGCCCCTCCACCCCCCCAAAAAGATTTTTCAGTAAATAGTAAACTTGACTGAACACCATTGTTCAGCTAGCCTGTATGGGAGTCACAGAGTTCTCTTTTCATCAGTGAATACGGTAAATTCCATTTACTAGATTTTCTGATCCGAACACTGACATTCCTGGCATACACTCTGGTCTTGGGAAACTGTTCATTTTGCTAGGGCCTTCCATGTGCATATGATGAGTTGCCCATTGGTATTCAGAACTCAGACTTGTTCCTTCTGAGTCACACTGGCCTCAGGTGCTTTACAGTCTGGCTGTGGCGCTGCTGTAAGTTGGAGCTATGGCTAGGCAGCATGGGGTGCTTTCAGCAGTTCACTCCCCTGCAGCACACCCTTCCGCAGCCCACTGTGGGCACCTACAGACCATTAGTTTCCTTTACAGACAGCACTCTACTTCCACGCACTTAAGGAACAGAACATGCTATTTCCTTCCCACTGTTTTCACACGTGCACTTTCACCCCTTATTAGCCCTTAGACCAGTTCATGGCTTATTTACCCACTCTCTCCAGCAAGCCAAGCCTGGCTCCTGAGGCCTCCGAGAACAAGGACCGTGTCAGGAAATGGGCCAGGGACAATCCTATGATATTCAGTAGGAATCTGGCTTCATTTTGCCACCATTGTGAGATCTTGAATGAAGTTGAATTTAAAGATAACGAACTATTTGTTAGAAAGGCGTGTGGACAAGCTTCAAGTCTTTGACAAGGAAGTGCAGACAACAGAGCAGCTACAGGGATCAGCACCAGATCTCAGAGAGAGAAACCTGGACGTCTGCACTGGGACTTCAGGGAAGTGTCTCCCCAGGGTCGGCACACACAAGCTCTTAGAGCTGTGGCCCATGGTGGCAAGGCTGCACCTCTAACTGGTGGCTGAGGAGTGCAAGGAAGGAGTGGTGGAGAGCAGCTGAGCTCAGGCACTGTGTGGCAGGGCTGAGGTCCCCAGAGAGAAGCAAGGCCTCAGAGGCCACCGTGAGAAGCTTGAAGATGAAGCATAAGCCATGGTAGAGACCTAGGAGTGTTGGGATGCCAGGATCACGGGACATGTGCCAGGAAGAGCTACAGGCATGAACTGGAGCTGGACTACGTTGGAAGGAGAAGCTTAAGGGCTGAAGGAATGGGGCTGTCTGAACCCTTTGGAGCCCAGCCGGTTTCACTGTGAGGCCCAAATGCTGGGCATGGGACTGCAGGATTTGTTTTTGGCTATACTGGATTGGGGGTTTTGGTTAGATTATTTCTTGCTATGCCCTTGATTGTTTCATTTTGGAATTGGGATGTTTGTTCTGTGCCGTTATATGTTAGAAGTATGGAAGTTCATTTTGATCTTATAGGAGTTCACAGTTCAGAGTCTCTGAACTTCTAAAATATTAGAAATTTTCAAGACTACAGAAACTTTTAAAATTGGACTGTACTTTATATTATGAGAATAACAGAAGACTTTGGGGAGAAGGGGTAAAAGGTTACGCTGGCCAATGTCATGTCAAATTGACACAAGCAATAGCTTGTGATCTGAGAGAAGGGAACCTCAACTGAGAAGATGCCTCCATAAGATTGTGCTGTAGTCAGGCCTGTGGTGATTTTCTCAGTCAGAAATTGATGGGAGAGGGCCCAGTCCATAACAGATGGTTCCATCCATCCCTGGGCTGGTGGTCCTGGGTTCTATAAGAAAGCAGGCTGAGCAAGCCATGAGAAGTACTCCTGTAAGCAGCCCCCTCCATGGCTCTGCATCAGCTCCTACTTCCTGGTTCCTGCCCTGTCTGAGTTCCTGCCTTGAATTCCTTTGGTGACACACAGTGATGCAGAAGTGTACACCCAATAAACCTCCAAGCTGCTTTTGGTCACAGCAATAGTCACCCTAACTATGACAGAAAGGTATGGCTTAAAGTAATGCATCTGTGTGTCAGGTAGGCAAAGCGGGGAGTTGTAATGAGTAGTTTTAGTTATCAAATTGACAAAATGTCTAATACCTGGGAAGAGTGTCAACGAAGACTTGCCTAGATTAGGCTGGTCTATAGGCAAGCCTGTGAGGGATTTTCTAAACTTCATTCAATGAGGTGGAAGGACCCACCCTGGCTGTGAACAGCACCTTCTATTTGCTGGGTCCTGGCTGATGCAAAGGAAAAAAATGCACTGAGCCCAGGGACACAAATGTTTTTTGCTCCCTCAAGCTTCTGCCACTGTGACTTTACCACACAGCAGAAAGGAAGCAGGAACTGTGAGCTGAAGCAAAGCCCCCTCCCCTAAGTTGCTTTCATCAGGGTATTTTGTTCCACAATTGGAAAGGAAACTTAAGAACATGAGGACCACGGGGGTGGGGGGGTTGGGGGGGGGGAGTAAGGAGCCCTGCCGGAAGCAGCCACCTGTGTTTCCTACTGGTGTGCAGCCTACACTGGTTTTTTAGTGGCATTTCTTTTAAATTTTCATCCCAATTGAGACTGATAGAAAACAGACTGTTGCATATGTGATTTACAGATACCCGAACAAACTCACTTATGCATTCCAATCATTCACTTCAAGGTTATTTTGGATTTTATCCACAACCAACTTTTGCAAAAGAATCTGTTTTCTCTGTCCTGATCCCCCATGCTCACACTGGTGGGACCAACAGTCTCACTCTCAGTTTGGGAAAAGCTCTCAGCATTTCAGCAATGAGTGAACCTGCCATACAGCTCTTTAATCAGATTTTACCTAGGATTAATTAATTTTTCTCCTTTATTTTGCAAATGTGAGTTGTAACAATTAGACCAATACAAAGAGTTCTGTACTCTTGGAATAACCTCAAACATTCTGCAGCATAGTTTGCATTTGGTATGTAAATTAGTAAAAGTTTTGGAGTTTCACATCCATGTTCTGCTACACAGAGAGCAGCAGGAATGTAGCCAGTTAATCTAAGATGATGGATTATGTTGTAGGATCATCGTACACAGGACAGGCATGTGTGGATTCTAGACACGTTTACCTGGCTGGATAGACTCTCAGGGAAGTAATACTAGTCACAGTATTTTTCAGTTACACAGCTGGTACTGCTCCCAGAGTCTCACTGAACAGGGGCGTATACAGAAGCGTGGGCGTCAACGGCAGCAGGAACTAAGTATGCTAATGCTAGAACGAGGGGTGTCAATGTATAAAATGTATCTTTTAAACTAAAAGAAGTAAAAGCCCTTCAATCCTAAATTTGAATTGGAAATATCATAATAACTGAAGGGGTTTTGAGAAGAAAAGTGGGAAGAGTGGAGAGGAGCCATGAATTGCAGAAGGAGGGCCTCTGGGACTGCCCCGCCTAACAGCAGCATGACAGAGTGCGGAAGCCATCCTCTGCAGCAAGGCACTCACGATGCTGAAGCCCTTTCTGGAGCCGGCTCCGCCTCTCACAGATCTAAGGGACCCACATCTGAATGACGGCTGCACATTATTTTACCTTTTGAATTTAAAGTTTGCAGGCAGTTTCAGCTTTATCGCTCTCTCCAACAATCAAGCGTTTCTGAATGAAACACACCAGATCACCTGCACTTGGTATGTGCCTGTGTCTCTTCTGCTGCTGACCGCTGACATCAGGTGAGACCACCACTGTGCATGCAACTAGTCACCATGCTATTATCAGAATAGCAAATCTTGTTTGGTCGGTTGTTTTGAGACAGGGTCTCACTATATACCTCTGGTTGACTTGGAACTCACTGTGTGGACCAGGCTGGCCTCGAACTTAGAGATCTAACTGCCTCCGACTCCTGAGAGCTGGGATTAAAGGTGTGCACCACCACAGCCTGCCTAGAACAACACACTCTTAAAGGTTGGTTTCTGTAGGCTATTACATATAGTTTAACAACTTTCTCAAAGGGTGACACTGAGGTCACACTGAGTATCATGACTACTTTACAAGTCACATCACAGATGACAACTCTTACCACAGAGATGGTAAGTGATAGCTAGGGCAGAATCCTGTGTTTGTCAGTCACACACAGGACATGGATCAGGAGATTATGTGTGTGCAAATCCCATGGCTCTTCAGAATTACCCACAAACCACTGCAGTCGAGAGCTATCCCAGTAGCACCAAAAGGAGACACACTCCCGCTTCCACACTCCATGTTTCGGTGCCTGTCATGTGCCTGCTAGACTCCTCACATGGGCACTCCTCCAAGAATAATAATCAAAAGTAAAACTGACCTACCTGTGCCAACACACAACTTGCCTTTCATTACCCAAGACCAGGCACCTAGAAAGAGCAGAGACCCAGGCTAGCAAGAATAAGAAACCACACCAACACTCCGAGTTGTCTGATGGATCTTATTAATTCCAGGTCACTGAGAACAGAAATGTTAAGGAAACCTAGCTCATCCGTGAGTCAGAACAAGTCAGGGTGCCTGATCCCTCGGCTTCACATTGGTGACAGAGCAGCAGCTGACTCTGGAGACTGCAGAACAGACACTGGAACACGACTGGTGACAGCAGTGAGGTGAGCACTCAACTGACAGCACGCAGAACTTCCCCCGACTCACAGTAGACGGCATCTGCCTCGGTGTGAGGAGATTCAGCAGAGAAGCTATTGCCGCCGCTCATGGTGACTGGGCAGCCTCGAGAAAGTGTGAGTTAAAAACATACCTCAATTTCCCGCTGTTTCTTTTTCTCTTCAAATTGTAGCCGCCTCTGCAGCTCCTCCAGAGCAGCTCTGTACATTGTGTCTTGGGCATTCTGAAGTTCAATGATTTGATCAAACACGGCTCTCAGTTGGTTTAAAAGCACCTGAAAAACCAGTATTTTAAATGAGCAGAGCCTCAGATTCTAGAGAGGCATCTCTGTCCAAATATACATGTGCTTTGGGGGCTGTCTCCTCTAAAACTCGGGGAGACTGGTCCCCAGTACAACCATGCTGGAAGAGTGGTGACTCAGAAGCACTGGGCCATGAGGCCTCCACCTTGAAGCAGTTGATGCTGCTCACAGGTAGCTCTTGATTCTCGTAGGACTGAATCCTGACTCTAGAGCGTAGGCTGTTCTACAGTGACATGAACTGTACAGAGTGTGAACTGAGGACATAGGCACACTGTGTGCTTTGTGTGTGCCTAGACCTAGGTACACAACACAGAAACGGACAAGCTCCTCCTGGTCCTTGCTTTGTGTTTGATACTTTTCTGTTGCTATGATCAAGGTAGCTCAGAAAGAGTTTAGTTGGGGTTTGCTTACAGTTTCAGAGTGTTAGTCCATGATTAACATGGTGGGAAGCAGACAGGCATGGCACTGAAGCAAGCAGCGAGCAGAGTGAGGGAGACTGCGCCTGGTATGGGCTTTTTAAACATCAAAGCCCACTCCCAGTGACATACCTCCTTCAACAAGGCCACACCTCTTAATCCTTCCCAAACAAGGGGACCAAGTCTCTGAAGATATAAGCCATCTTCGTTCAAAGCACTACACTCCTCTCTAGCCAGACTGGAGAAAAGCTGATATCCCACACTCCACAGTTAATGAGCACCCACCACTGGGCCGAGTGCCCTGTCCTGCTGAGATAGTAGGGAGCAGAACTGACCGCGGACCTAACCGTGGGCCCAAGTGAGACTGGAGCCTTTGCTGAGCAACTCTGAGAGCACGCTAACCTAAGAACAGAGGTGCACAGTTCTCATTCATTACAATGCACCCGTGTGAAACAGGGCCTTCAGCCTGCACAGCAACGCAGGGAGACAGAGGGCTTCATCAGGTGATGTCACTGTATGACATAGGCCATGTAGCTCACGCTGAACGCAGGCTCAAGCAAGTGTCCTGTTCCCTGTCAGAATTTATTTTATGACAAAACTAGGAAACAAAGAGAGGAGACAGTCCTGTTTAATTTCATGCGGTGGAGCCGTCTGGAGACAGCCCTGTTTAATTTCATGCGGTGGAGCCGTCTGGCTTATGTCTCTACTGTGGCCATGAAAAGACAACTTTATTTTGGGAACACCTTGAGGCCACTGGTATCTCATTTAAGGGGGAATACACTATGGGCTTCGTCAGCCTGCTCCAAGGGTCTCAACTGCACACACTGAGCTGCCCTTTATACTGTGATTCTCAGGGTTTTCCCTCAACGTTGCACAAACAAAAGGTGAGACACACATTTATCTGCAACTGCTGTTCCTCTACTTCCACCTTAACTGGATCATGACAATTGATTTTCTCCCAGTGTGAAATTATGAAAATACCATATTTAAAATTAATATGTCCAGAACAGATTGCCTTACTCTTGTTCTGTTTAACAGACTCTGTCTTAGGAACAAATGGTGACAAAATGCTCCAGAGCCAGTTGTGGTAGCTCGTACCTACAATCTCAACACTCCGGAGGCTGAGGCAGGAAGATCACAAGTTCCAGGCCAGTCTGAACTACATAGTAGGACCCTGTTCCTAAAGCAAACAAACAACACCCAACGGGTTTACTAAACAGTCTTATGTGACAACTTCAGGGCTAATGGAGACTGAGGCAGAGCTCCTTCAGGGAAGCTGGCTGGGGACCAGCCCCAAACAACTATTTCCCAGAACTACACCCTACAGGCAGAAGAGTCTTTGGACTTTGCTCATATCCACAGCTAGTCTATAAACTCAAGAGTTAGGATGACTCAACTTGTCTCACACAGACACTTCCCAATCTTCTATGAGCTCAGCCTCCTGTTAGCAGAGCCACGGAGTACAGGGTGCCAGTGTGGGTGGGTGCAGTCCTTAGTAATTCGAACGTTTTCTGAAAAGCAATATAGCTGGTGACTTTCACACCTGCTTCCTATGCAACACAACAAAAAATTTGACTTTTACAGTTTGAAAAGAGAAGCAGCTACATGTACAAGTTGGTTACCATGGTGAATCATGTAATTTAATTCCCACAAATTTACATTGTGCCTCTGAAAACAGGAGAACCCTGGAGTCACAGTAAGAGGCTGCCATCTGTCTGAACATTGACCTTGACCCACGTATGGGTGCTTCATGTCTTTGGCACATCACAGAGAATGGCCAGGACCTGTGGGTACCATTCTGCACTCACCAGCATACTGATGACATCACAAATACCTTCATAACAAACATGGGTGTCAGGTAACAGATGTGAAGCCCACTGTACTGTCAACTCACAGAGACTGGACTTAGTGAGAATGGTCAGCAGGGCCCCAGACAACCCCAGATGTCCATTCCATGAGTTACTAATTGTGTTCAAAGGATATTAGCACCTCGATGCCACTATTTCAATATCTAAAAAGCAAATTACATATAGAAGTACCTTTGATCACTAGATGTGGAAACAGAACTTTAATAATTAAGTTTATCCAAATACTTCTCCCCAGCATAGGCTAATGCAGCAGACAAACAGAAAACAAAACAAAAGCCTTGGTAAATACAGGCAGAAGCTGGACACAAACCTAGAGTGTATCTCGGGCTGTGCACACTGTGAGAAAAACTCTCAAGGAATCAATATGATGCACAGTTTACCTGTTTGATGCTTAGAATGTGTTCTTTCTTGACCCAGAACTTTAAAGAAATTCAGCACTCCAGAAGCCTTGCTATTCAAAGCCTGCACCTTCCCAGAAGAGAGGCTCTCTACAAGAAATGAAGCCAAAAGCCCCGGGCTATGGGATCCTCACAGCCCTGTGCACAAAGTCTGTTTAAATTCATGCAGCCACATGCCATTAACTAAAATACCACTATCCCTAGACTAAGAAAATGAAAACAGGAGTGGGAGGTGTAGTCAGTGTGAGAACCCCTGTCTAGCACACACAGGCCCTGGAATTGACT
>JADRCH010000044.1:5766194-5782144 GCA_019843965.1 Rhynchomys soricoides | reverse complement strand
ATAAGTCCCCAGCAGCCTCACTCACCTCCAGCAGCCTCACGTCTAGCCTCTTAAGGATCTCCGGGCTGTCAAACTGAGCATTGGTGGCTCTTACAGCAGTTTCAAGAATCCCCGTCAAGTTATGCTGATACAAAGTTGTTGCTGGCCGAACAAGTTCTGGTCTTTAAAAAAGGGTTTAAAATTAAAGATACTATTATTTGAAATTTTAAAAAATTATTAATTAAAAAAATAAAAGCTCAAAAACTGAAAAGACACGTAGAATAGTTAAACGTAGTTACAAAAGCACCGTGTGCCCCAGCGAGCACTGTGTGCTCACTTAGGTTTCTCACAGGTCCTTGAAAGAGTATCACTCCAGAACCTTGTATATGACCATTGCAAAGACCCAAGTGAGACCCTCTGAGGCGCCTGCACCATGCTCTGGAGTGTTTCATTGTCTTCCTGCATGCTTCTTTCTCTTACCCCTGAGCTCAAGATTTATTAAAATACTTTTAAAAGCCTCAACTCTGCTTCATTAAGAAAAGCTTAGGACATTAACTGCCAACCATATTGTAGAAAGCATATTTCTTTAAAATATTAAAAACACAGCTTAGGCTGAAAGTACTTTATTTGTGCTACATATTTTTATAGTTTTCAAATTATGGCTGACTTACGGGCGGGACTGTTAAAATTTCCTACAAAGACCCTATGTCTAGGCAGCTAAGTACAGACATCATAGTTCACAGGCCTGGCCCTACCACACCACACCTGCACCCAGCATGCTTCACTGCTGAGGGCTGTATTTCCAGACATGAAGCTTCCGCCCTTCTGACTAAGGATGCCAATCATCTCAGGTATGCAGGAGAGAGGCTGATGGCTCTGAGGAGGGAGCACTGCACAGCAGATGACCAACACACCAAGAGAGTAGACAGTAGCTGGGAAATAGTGACCCTCAATGCTGGGCACACCTCCACTCTGCTCACTGCCACTGTAGGCCAGCACCCTGAGAGCATCTTCCCTTCAACTGCCTGCCACATCCTTTCTAGCTCTGAGAAACCCCACACACCTCTGGTGTGGACATGCTCTGCATTCATGGGCTTGCTGAGCAACCACACCAGCAATGACCAGCTCCAACTCAGGCGCTCCAGGGCACCACCACCCAGACTCCCTGGTGGATGAGAAGGCACAGCAGGGGACGGCACAGTGGGGGACAATCTCCTGGAAGTCAGACTAACTTCCAGGTCACAGGCCCAAAGCATCAGCTTCATTAGCACAGGGAAGGGGTAAAGGTAACTGACATTTTTTTTTTTTGTCCTGAGGGGAACAATTTATTGTTAAATTATTATTAAAGGGACCCATTATTGTTGTTGTTGTTGTTATTATTATTATTAGTAGTAGTAGTATAATCAAGAGACAGCAAGGACAACGCCCTTCAAACGCTTCAGTGACAGCACTGGCCCTACTGTGACCACACAAGGCCCATTCACCATCAGCCCTGTCCAGAGCCCTGAGCTACACCAGGTCTGGATGCTCCATAAGAGGAAGAAGGCCACAGGGCACAGTGAGATGGGCAATGTTGTCAAGCTGCATAAAGCACATGGACTAAGAGGCCAATTTAAATATACATATTTATCAAATTAATTTCAAACAGAAGCCAAAGTTAACCGTGACTAGCTTCCAGCTCCACCCACTCAGGGAGCCACTGCACACATTATGATATGCACAGGGACATGAGGCTTCCTCATGAACTGGGCTTAGCACACATCTGACGGTCTGCTGGCTCCCAGAGACAACTGTAAAGGACTTAACCCATGAAAGTTTTATCTATGTAGAGTTTGTTTTAGACAAAGATTTGTAAAAATTCAACTCATTTCCTCCAGATGTCACTTGTCCCTTTAAAGAAAACTCGTTAGGTCCTTATCATGTTAAAGATGGAGCTTCTCACTTTAGCAAATCCATTAAATGCCGTATGAAGTCTCCTTGGCCAAGCAGCAGGTACCGCCGCATGGCCTGCATGTGCTCCAGCAGACTGTACTTTTTATTGAGGACATCCAACAGATATTTGCTGGTCTCAAAATAAGCAGCATCAATTTTCCCTTGAAATGCATTTTCTAAGTCTGTGAATAAATCCGCAGCTGTAAAAACAAGAAGGACAGGCACATGTCCATATGTAGCACATATCTCAACAAAGGAACAGTAAAGGCATATAAGGAACCCGAGCCAACCCATCAATGTAGACCCAACCCAGTCACAGTCAATGAAGGCAAAGCAGTCCTGAGCCCAAAAGGCCAGTGCGCCTGGACCAAGGGCAGATGCTAACACTTGGCTTTCCAGGAAGAACAGCCCCAGCACTGCTCAAAAGCTCAAGGATCACCCTGCAGGCAGAAGCTAAAGTAAGTCTCCTTAATTTGTCTCACAATCGCATTGGAGCATCAAAGCCCCAACAGGACCTCTTGTACGATGTAGGCATGGTGGAAAGGTCATAACTCCAATACTACAGTTTTTCAACTCCTTATCTATTTCTTAAACACAGGGGTCTTCCCAAATCTGGCTCTGATCCCATCTTTTCCTGTGCAAAATAAAATACTCAAGATGGCAGAGCACTATAAACTGGAGATAAGCTGCCAGAAAGAGAGGCTGAGGCAGGAAGCAAGAGAGTAAAGAGGAATGGGTGGCAGGTTTCCAGTGGGTGGCAAGGGAACCTGAGAACTGCGGCAGGCAGATCCTGAACATGCCTCACTCCTTACCGCCCTTTCATCTCACAGGAATAAAGCCATGCAAATCACTAAGGAGTCAACAGTTTACTTGATTCAATGCTACTAACTCCATGTTAAAAATATGAGCATCCACACAGCAATAAATATTTCACACATGCTCATATATATTCTGCATGACTGTATTTTAGTGATCCAGGTAATGTATAATAGATGCTATGCAGTACAGAGCTTTAAGCAGCATTGTCACCATCACGGCCAGGGTCCCCACCCGTCCATACTCACCTTCTCACACGGTCACATGACCATCACCACCCCCACCCTACTGTCCCCCACCACCACAACAGCCATACCGTCACGGGGTGACTCTGCCGACTTGGTCACTGCTATCATTTTTGTAGTAGGTGTCTGATCGTGACAAACTTGGTGCAAGAAATTTATTGACTTTCCTATCAAAAGGACCTAAACAGGAAAAGAGATATGATTCACCTTTATACAAGTTAGCAATCGGACACTTTGACTATTCCCACAGTCCACATTAGCTACTGATTTCAAACCACAGAACCCAGCACTGGATCGATTTCAAGTGAGTCCTAGGAGCTCAAGCAGCACACCAACAAGCATACGTCAGCACAGTCCATTAGCAGAACACAACAAGACTTCCTCAAGTGAAGATCAGCTCTCACACAATCCAAGCACTCTGAGCATTGAGTCAACTCTGAATGGCAGTGTCCAGCCCCGCCCTACCTTCCTAGACTGGTCCATTGTAATGAAGGAAGGGATCATCGATTTCCTCAGGGTGTACTTGTCATGCCACAGACGGTCGGTTTTAACTGTTGGATCTGACGCCACAAAAAACTAAGAGTAAAAGAACAGCGAGCATTAGAAATACGTCTGAAAAGCAGGGCCGTGGTGGTGCACTTGGGACGCAGAGGCGGGTGGACCCCTGAGTTCAAGACCAGCCTGGTCTACAGAGCGAGTTCCAGGTCAGCCAGGCCAAACAAAAAAAACCCTGTTTCAAAAAACCAAAAGTTAAAATAAGATGAAGAAATACTTGTGAAAATATTATAGTAACACGTACATTATTACAAAGTTATTCTATAAGTAAGTTCTTCAGACACAAAGAGTCCACTCACCTATACAATAAACTTGTTTGACAAAGCACTCTGGACAGAAAGCTGAGTTGTGTTCTAGATAATTAAAACCAATCTACAGCAAAAGCAAGTTGCACCTCTCTTTGGAGCCTTAGGAGTGAGACCCAGCGTGAGCGCAGTAAACCTCTCCCCTGCAGGCAGCCTCCAGGACCCACGTCCTGAGGATTCTTCAGGCTGGAGGAGTCTGCTGCTGAGGTATCCACATGTAACACCAGCACTTTCTCAGCACTCAAGACCAGGGGCCCTCAAGTCTGTGTGCTCATGATCACCTCTACTTCAGAAGGTCACAGGCTAGAGCAGCAGCTGAGCACATACAGTGTTCACAAACTACTGTCCACAGATAAGAGCCCACCACACAAGACCTCTCACGCAAACGTCACCTGCAACCAACCAGCCAAAGGGTGCTATAGAGACGTTCTCACAAGACTCTCCCTTGGCACTACCTATGTGTGATAAGCATACCTTCTACCGCCTCCGAGTCAATGCTCATCGTCCCCTCCCTCAGGAAAAAGACCCCACTGCCTCGGCCTCCAGCTTATCTACAGCACAAAGAGAACACTTCCACGTTTAGCCACGAGGCTTAGTACCACTGCTCTGATCCCTACAAACCTACTCTCCAGAAGCAGAACTGACGAGTGAGTTATGTTCAGTTTCTGTGCATATGACCGCCAAAGCCTGTGCTGCTAGCACGCCCACCAGCAGGGTACCCTGTATTCTGTACCCTTAGCTAAATGAAACTGAGTGCACTGCCACAGTGTTAATGCCCTTTGGTGTCTTCCTCCTGTGCCACGTTCTGGTTTTGCTGTTGCTGCTGTAACTGCAAGCTCCCTCACCTCACACGATCATCCATTTTCCAGATTACAGAAATAGCTCTCAACATATTTTTACCATTTTATTTTATTTTGTATTATTTCTATCATTATTTACCTTAAATAAAAATATTATCTTCTTGTTGGTAAAGCTTTTTGATTGAAATGTGTTATACTTCTAATGTGCTATTAAAGTTCTAAAGCAATCTGGGGTGGTACATGTCTTTAATCCCAGTAACTGGGAGGTAGACAGATCTCTGCAAGTTCTAGGCCAGCCATGACTACACAGTAAGATTTTTGCCTCAAAAATAAGTAAATAAATAAATAACATGTAAGGTAGAAATGACTAGATTTATTAATTCTAACAGTGGTTTATCTTGGGTTTTATATATAGACAATAATACAATTGATGAATAAAGCCAGTGTTGTTGGAAAAATGTCAGAAAAAGCAAGTGAATATGTCAATGATCTATAACAATCATGTAACCATTAAAAATAAAGTAACTGGCCTGACCCCCGATGCTCCTGGAGACTGATCCACCAACCAAAGAATACACATGGAGGGACCCATGGTGCTGGCCACATATGCGGCAGAGGAGGGTCTTGTTAGCCATCAGGGGAAGGAGAGGCCCTTGGGCCTGAGGATGGTAGATCCCCCAGTATAGGAGAATGCCAAGGAGGGAAGACAAGAGTGGGTAGGTGGGTGGGTGAGGGAATACCCCCATAGAGGCAGGGGAAGGGGGGAGGGAATGGGGAGGTTCCTAAGGGGAGATCTGGAAAGGGGGAAACATTTGAAATGTAAATAAAGTATGAAAAAAAAAAGTTTCTTACTGTGTCACAGATTTCCAAGAACTTGAAGCAAAATACTAATCTTTCCGGGAAAAACAAGATGCAAATTTACATTTACAAATACAGGACATACTAATAGCTAGTCAGGATTTCAAAGAAACTTTATAAGAACTTGATGAAGAATAATTCAATGTCAGAAAGTGACACTCATCATTTACTTCCAAGAAAACATGAGGTATGACATGGTGCTCAGTTGAAACTGAGTAAACACAGTGCACCCACTCATGATCAGATGACTCCAAGTCTAGCTTCCTCTGCTAGATGTGCGTACTCATTCAAAGCCTTTAAACTGCACACAAGTGTAAACTGGAAAAGCTTCAACAACTGATACCAACTAAACATGCTGCTGGTTTTGTAGTTTCAGCTAGCATCATTCTCTCAGAGCAGTTAACACGTTTCCCTCTGCAGAAATAAATCCATTGTGAGACGAACAACTGTCAGTTATGATGAGGTCTCACCCATGACTTTGCAGGCCAAGTTTTTGAATGTTGACATTCTTGTGACCAGAGAGAAGGGATCATTTGTTTTTAACTAACTAATCTAACTTAAACTTTTGCTCTACGGTACCTTTCCAACTTAAAATATGTAACGAAAGCAGCTTGAGGAAATAAACACACGTTATGAGGTTATCATGAAGCACATACTGAAATTAACCCTGAGAGAAACAAGAAAATGCTATAAACCCACCATGAGCATCTCCCTGGTTACCGTCACTGTACCACGACTGCCCTCTAGCTTGCCATTCAACAGATTAGATTAATTGCATATAAATTATATTCCTCTGTTATTCACTTAACCACAAGAGCCAGTTTATATGGACAGCACACCAATTTATCCTGAGCTGAGTTTCTATCAGTGTGAACAATAAGAAATTTTAATTTAAACTATTAAAAACCTCCCAGACAATTCAGTCATCTTTGGAAGGCATGAGCACGTTGCTTCATCTGGGGCACAGGAGCGTGCAATCACTCTACGAGCAGCCAGTAGTGAGCACAAAGGGCGTACTCATCTTTAGAATACAATGAACTCTGTGAGACATATGGCGGCAGATGAAGGGCCAAGGTCAGATATAATTGCAAGAAGCCTGCACTATATTGATGCATTTCCCCTCAAGGTCCCTTAAGTTTTACCATTGTGTCAATCACAGAAAGAATCTAAGCAAAAACTAAAACATCATTGTACCCTGATCTCTCATTAACTGCTAGACAAACGTGCACTCCCCACCCCAAAAGAGGAGCAAAGGGGAGATTTTCTTGGCATGCAGCTTAGTTCCTAGGAGTCGGATATGTCAGCAGACTACAGAAGCTCCCACAGCCACCTCCCCGCTTCAGCACCCGAGACTCCAGCTTAGTACTTAAGAAAGCTCACAGCCCCTCAAGGGTGAAGTGCAGTCAGCTTCCTTGTACCACGAAGGTCACGGACTAGGCAAGTGCTCTCGTTATAGTATTTCAAAGGGCATTGGGCTGGAGCTTCGTTGGCTAAACTCATCCCTAAGTATTTAATGTGTTTGAAGTGAGTGGAGCTGTTTTCTTTATTTCATGTTGGCAGCATTTACTGAGCACAGAGAAACAAGATTTTTGCCACTGACTGGCAGTCTGCGAGTCTGAGAATCTTAGGTATACACAGGCATGCCTTCTTCCCGATGTATTTCTATACAGTGCACACTTGGGGTTTCTTTATGTTAAGATTATGTCACCTAAGATGGGCTAAACTTATTTCTTCCTGTCTTTTCTACTGGATTTATTCCTTGCATTCTTGCCAGCATGAGCACACTGCTGAGTAGGAGTGATAATAGCATACACATTGTCCCATTCTTCATCAGAGACAAGGCGGGCAGTCTCATACCAGTCACAGACAGCAGCTGTCCCAAAGCAGGTCCTTTCTGGTGACACTTTCAGCATTTTAGCACCAAATTGTGCTGAATGCCAACAGACGATTCTCTAGCACCAAGGGAGTAGACTGTCCCTAAACACATTGTGCCTGCCACGATGGTAGACTACGGTTCACACCTATGTAATTCCTGGGATAAATGCCCTTTTGATAACAACGTTTTCAATATGTGGAATTCTAAATTCTGCTTCCTAGTATTAACTGGAGGCTTTCCACATCTACAGTCCTAAGAGAAGTGGCCACACATCTGTCCCATGGGGTACTATGACGACGGCCTCATAAAATGAACTTACATGTTCCTTCCTGTTGTTCTTTGTTAAGTCTGAGAAGGCTTGGTGGTGACTCTAACTGTCTGGTTAGAACTCTCTCACCACAGCCTTGACTCACAAATTGTCTTAATCGCTGACAGATCCCCTGACCTGCTGGAGTCTGGGACGTTCTGCGGTCTGGGAACTCTCTCAAGTTTTTCCTAACTGGAAACTCTTCTTTCTCCATTTCTGCATGACACGTTCAAGGGTGGCAGAATTCCCAGTGGGGTTACGCTAAGCACCCGCCACCTGGCCTTCTCCTGAAAGGGCAGTTGCTGAGGTCCTCACCTGCTGCTGTGGGACTTTCCCTGACTTTGGCTCGCTGCAGTTCTGCCACGACATGTCTCCTTGCTCCCTATGGACCTGTTCGCTACATTTCTCACCAACTGAGAACTGCTAATGAGTGCTTTTGTTCCCTTCCTTCCTCCCTTCCTTCCTTCCTCCCTTCCTTCCTAGTCTTCCTGTCTGCCAAACTGAACGGCCTCACCTCACTTCCAGCTAGTGAGTATGTCTCTTCTCTCAGCTCAAGTCTGCTGCAGAGCAATCTTAGCTTAGACTGTGGCAAATACTTGCTAAAGCAGCATAAGAAAGAAGGCTTATTCTGGCTCATGTTCGTAGGCTGCATCCACAGTGGGGGAGGATGCAGGGCAGAGACTGCTACCCACTGGCTTTCTCTGTTCCTCTCTAGTTGAAGCTGCATCCCCAGCCTGCCTCTGGGATGCTGGCACATCCCAGGAGCGGCTGGCACACCCCAGGAGCGGCTGGCACACCCCAGGTAGGTGTACCCCCCTAACTAGTCCCCGCTGGGCTCATTTTCACAGGCACAGGAGCCAGTTATTTTTCAACTCACTTGGCTTCCTTTTCCAGTTCTCTTTACAGGATTTACACCATCCAATGGCTGAAGAAGCAATTATTTCCCTCTGCAGATGTTCCATAAGCTACTCACTTATAGCCATTGAGTCACTACTTGAAAAAAAATAGATTTCACAATCAGATCATAACTGACTTTGGCCAAGCTGAGGAAGAATTAACTGGAGGACTCAAGAGGCAAAAGCCCTCAAAGTCTTTTTACACACAAAATCAAGTACACAGGGTCATTCTCTAAGCTACCAAATGTGTATGGTAAATCTATTATTTGTAGTTAAAGATAACCTTCCCAAATGTGACTTAAAACTTAAGTGAAAACTATTTACAGACTTCACCAATGAAGGACATCAAGGACCAATAATCAGGGACAGGAAATGGCCAAAAGTCACACAGTGTTCTAGACTGAAATAGGCTTGGGCAAATCTTGCCCTTGCTGCTTGCCTCACTTGAGACTCACCTGCTCAAAGAATGCCCCGGACAGGCCCAAGCTTTATGCAGACCTAGGAGGGAGGGAAGGCTGAGTGGTGTAGACCCAGCAGCAACGAAGCAGGTATTAAGTCACAGCAAAGTTAACTGTAGGGACAAGCACAGCAGCCCTCAGCAAAGACCACACTGCACCTAACCTTACAGAGAACTGTTTTCCTGTCAGTCATCAGGCACCAGCAAAAGAAGCAAGGAACACCAGGGTCACCAAGTCAAAGAGTCACCATGTCAAGGGTCACTTGGGCAAAGGGACTGGCAGAGGAAGGACTAGGGGCCTTGGTCTTGCCAGTGCCCTATGTGAACATGGGTTAATCATTGGGCTCGGACTGTAGAATATTTTGTGTGGAGAGGTCTGGAAAGACTGATGGGTCAATGGAGGAACATGCTAGCTCTCAGCTAACCTAGGAAAGAACCAGGAGATGTTTGCAGGACTCATGAAACTTTTAAAATTAACACGAAAGAAAAGCATTAAAAAAATATTAAAATCTTTCTTAATTGGATATGGGATAAGAACAGAGTTAATGCTTGCTGAGTGACGAGATAAACTAACTCTACAATACTCAACAGACAAACACACTCACTTAGTAACTTATAAAGTCCAAGGCTGGAGGAGTGATGGCTCAGTGAGCAAAGAAAAACAAATAAACCTGAGCAGACCAGAGAAGCAACTCCGAGCTTAAGAGCAGGTATCACAGTTGCAGAGGACCTGGGTCTGATTCTCACTACCCACACTGGGTGGCGGCTCACATCTTCCTAGAGTTCCAGCTCCAGGGAGCCAAAGCCCCCTTCCGGACTCTGTGGACACCGTCCTCACTCACACACAATTTATCATGGTTGCCAACTGTGTGCTTTAATGAGATTTCTGCGTGTCTCTGCAGCTATATGTTTCTTGTGCCCTTTCTTTGGCTCTTTTTCTTCCGTTTGTTCTTTTATTTTTCCTATTCCAGCATATTTGTTTTTATTTTACTATATCTTATTATTTTTTGGAGTCCATTTGTATTCTAATGAGAGAGAGAAAGGGTGGGAGGGGAGTAGAGAGGACCTGGGAGGAGTTGGGGAGGGGAAACCATAATCAGAATATACGATATGGGAAAAATAGAAAAAATACCAATATCATTAAAAAACAAACAAGCAAAAACCCTGGATATGGTGACACATATTGTAATCCAAGTGCTGGAGAGAGACAGGCAGGTTCTTGGGGCATTCTGGGTAGCCAGCCTAGTTTACTCAGCAGGATGGAGGTAAAAGGTGAAGAAGGTAGAAGTCATATGAAGGTCACACCTGAGACTAACTTCTGGCTCACACACACACACACACACACACACACACACACGTACACACGAAGACACACATGCACTCATGTATGCACACAATAAATCAAGCCTTAAGTCTTACTCATATTCCAAGCAACCAGGTATCTTCAGAAAAGTACCTCAAATGTGTACCACACTATATCACAGTACATCAGCCTGAGAAACATAATGAACAATTACATACCGCACATTTCAGAAATCCAGACAGAAGCCTGAGGACATAGGTTAGTGGTGGAGCATTTGTCTAGCAAACTTGTGGCCTGGTTTCAATCCACCGCCCACCCCCCACCTAACAAAAATTCCTCTCTACGCCCACTTCTGCGGCAAGCATCAGAATTTCTGCCATGAATGCTATTCTTTGTGTGGTATCTATGTACTACTTAGCCTCTTAGATAAGTGGATGTGTGATACAGCTTTTATCATGTTTCTGTCTTTCCATTTCTTCGTGCTGCTGACAAAATGTGTTGTCTCTAGCTCTCTTCCCCAACTGCCAAACTCCTCTGGCTTTGCTACATGGTTCTCTGTCAAGTATTGTGCTTGTTCAGTGCACGTGGCCGCACAAGTGACTACCTGTATGGTTCTCTGTCAAGTATTGTGCTTGTTCAGTGCACGTGGCCGCACAAGTGACTACCTGTATGGTTCTCTGTCAAGTATTGTGCTTGTTCAGTGCACATGGCCTCACTTTTGTTCAGTGCACATGGCCTCACTTTTGTTCAGTGCACGTGGCCTCACTTTTGTTCAGTGCACGTGGCCTCACTTTTGTTCAGTGCACATGGCCTCACTTTTGTTCAGTGCACATGGCCGCACAAGTGGCTACCTGTATTTCAAAAGGAAAACAGACACAGATGCAGGAGCCTGCTTCACTCAAACCCTCAGCACCAAGCTGACCAAGTTTATAAAATACTCATGGAAAAAGACAGCTTCCCTAGGCTGAGTCGCTAGGCCCCAGGAGAGCAGCCCACACTCTGCCATCAGTCCACCGGTGAGCCTCCCAGCACTGACACTGGATTCAGAGGCGGGGAAAATGGCTGAGGTGGACCACACTGGAGAAGGTGGTGCCACGCCCCTTAAGCCCAGGTCAGGGTACTTACTTCATGGTAAGTGTCCTCCAGCTCCCCATCATATATCCATCGGTAGAGGAAGCTGAGGACAGGGTGAGACACTAAGCTCAGGATGTGCTGCACCAGGGACTTCATGTAGGGGTCTCCTGTCTTTGTATAGGCATGAACTGCAGAGGCCAGCTCACCCCCTTTTCGTCCTAGGGGAAATGAGGAAAAAATACACAGAAATAGCCAAATTTGAATTCATGGCCCAAACCAATCACTAACACTAACCAAAGACAGCCAAGTAGCAGAGATAAAGTGTATCTGCTTTCTTCAGTTAGTAAGAACTTCCTGTATTTAGCAACAGCAGCAGCGTGCCATGCAGCAAGGCCTGGGCATTAAGATTCAGTTTCTGGCTTTCCATATACTCAAGTAAGCGTCAGCCAAGAAGTTTTTCAGTTGTAAAACTGACCAAGAGTGACCAGCTGCCCAGCCTAGACACTTGAGACTCATACTTCATGTTGCAATTTAGTTCACATCTAAGTACCCAAGAGAAGCAGAGGGTCTAGGATCAGCTGTGACAAGATTTGGGGTATGGCACACAAGACCCAACTTCCTGCAGTGCAGTGGTGTAGTGTGACACTGCTCAGCAGCCAGGGCCCAGCAGGACCCCTGAGAAAGGTACAGAAGTGGCAGAACCGGGTCCCAGCAACACAAGCACAGGAGTGGTCAGTTTGTGTCAGAAGCTGGGGGCTTTACATGGCCCCGGGCGAGTTTTATACGGACTGCTCTGGTGTGCAAGCAGAGGGGTATGAGCAGACACCTAGGAACCCAGGAGCAGGTCTTGCAGCAACATCTGCTAAGACCAAACTAAAGACAAGACTGCTGCAAGACACAGAGCAGCCTCACACAGAACACCTCCTTCCCAGCTTCATCTCAGGCTAATGGCAGGCTGCCCTGGTCCCAGGTTACTTTCCCTGTGAGCCTGTATCTATAATCTGTTTGTTGTACCCTCAACCAGAGCAGAATCACAGGCCCTACCTACAGACAAGTTTTGCACTCAAGTATGTCTAGAAGCACAGAAAAGAGGAACTCAGGAGACCTTGGCAGTGATCTACCAGCGCAGCAAGGGTCTTTAATCTTATTTTGGGGTCATATGTCCAAACCAGGAGGCGCCGCAGTGTGAGGCTACTCTCTAGTCCCAAATTCACACCCTGATCATCTTCTAGCTGGAGCTAAAAAACAACAGGGAAAGGTTAAGTAGAAGTGAGTGAGTACAGCCCGTCACCCCTTAGCCCACAGAAGAGCGAATAAAGCCACAGCTACGCTGGCAACAGTCACAGTCCTGGGTAAAACTACAATACAAATAGTCTTCAGACAGTACACACAACCCTGAAGTGAGCAATCAGTTGGTTCTAGGATGCAATGAACAATCTTGCACTACGGGAGTGACTACTCTTATGTACGAAGTAACAAATCCTCTCTACATTGTTGATTTTCTAACTCTTGGAACTTGAAGGACTCACGGGGAAGTGCTTACCTGGGAGTGCAGAACAGAGAGGAGCCTGTAGTATTCTTTGAGCTCTTGGTGCAGTGCAGCACAGAAACTCTGTGTGGGAAAGATAAGCAAGGTTAGAGCATGACCATGCACACACATGCCTCACTCTGTGAGAGGAGACAACACCTTCCCATGGAGCTCAATAAAAAGAAGCTTGAACCTTGCAGAAGAGAAATGGAGATGTGTCCGGTTTTCAGGAAGCGACACATGTGGGTCACTTCAGAGGATGACCCATTAACATGGTATCCTTTAGAAGTTCTTACAGTTACAATACCTTTCTTGAATGCTTTCCCAAGCATTAGGAACTTCTGCCAGCCCCAGTTTTGACATGGTTCACTTTCCCACCCAGAGCATGAACACTGCATCTCCAATGAACTAAATCGATACTGCCACAAGTGGTAAAGAAGGGTCCCGATGGCCTGCAGTCCAGTGATAAGACTCCTTTGGCATGATCCCAACGCTATCAACAGAGCACACAGTCCAAAGTCTGTCTGCAAGACAAGCTACCATAAACAGACCAGCAAAGGCTGAAGCCTAACCTCATTAAATAAATATGCAGACTCCATGGATCCCCGCAGGCCTTAGTGCAGTGCACAAGCTCATAAATTATGGGCCTACTTTACCTCACTGAAGAACGAAATGCCCTTTTAGTTTTAAAAATGAACATAAAATGAACATGTTAATCTCCTGCAACTATAAAAATGGGCACAAAACACACCAACTTAGCAGACACACAACAACATTTCAGAAGTCAAGACTTGCAAGATGAACTGCCCCAACCTAAGGAACCGCAAAGACCTTTGAGTGAAGTCCTGGGCTCCCAAGGAAGGCTGGCACTTCCAAAGCTCCCACTCCCACCTGTCACACACACTCTGACAGGTTTTACATACAGAAATAACTAACACAGGGCATAGAAATCCTTACTAAACTAGAAGTTTCCCTAATGTTCCCAGAGGCAGCAATGTGGAATTTGTTCAGGTACAACATCACATTTTATAAAACCGACACCCCAGCCTCCAAGAGGACAGGACCACAAACCTATACAAGGTTAAAAAATAAAATATAAACAGTTTATCAAATGATCAAGAGCTCAGGTTGCAGTCTGACATGGAGAATGCAAACTTGCAGACCACAGCTGAAATCACTGGCGGGTCCACATCACAATACCATACAGCGTGGTCCCATGAGCCCATTACTCTCCCACAGCCAGAGGGAGCCAGCTGGGCCACCTGAGCTTCCCAGCGGAGGAACAGTGTGGAAACTGTCCTAGGAGCCAGTGTCCTTCTGCACAATCTGTCCCATGTTGAGTCTGAGAAGGGCTGTGCAAAGCAATGACCCAAGACAGCAATGACCCAAGACAACAGGCACAAAGGAAGACACCCCAGCAGGGATATAGATCACCCCAAGAGCACTCAAGCAGTCTAAAATGAGCAGCAGCAGAACAACAGATACGAAAGGCTACAGTACAGGAGTCACATGCAGCCCTCCAGTGTCACAGCACTCCAAGATAAAGGCTGGTGTTTATAACTCGTGCTTCTGCAGAACAAACAGTGCTGACAAATCCCGTTAGGGTAGTCAATAAGAGCAGAAGACAGGACTTCAATATCTGTACTGTGAGATGCTTATGACGCTTCTATAGTGGTAAAATAGCTAAGATACACGTCTGACAACTTGTCAATGTGCAGAATATATAAAAGGGTAGAGAGAGCCACACTGTCTCATCTTCAAAAGTATAGAACTGGACACATTTCTCAAAAGACACAGCCATTGGGCATATAAAAGAATGTTCAAACTCTCTAATCATCTGGGAAGTGCAAATCAAAATGTGAGAAACACCCTAACTCCAGTAAGAACCAGAACCATCAGGAGGATGAGCCAGCACACTGCTTGTTGGGGTAAATACTGGATCAGCTACTATGAGGCTCCTCAGATAACTAAGCAGTACAACTTCAAGTGCCAATGCCCCACTGTAGGGCCTGGGCACCATGGACACAGTGTGCTGAGGAGAGAGCTGCACTGTCTGTCTCTGCAGCACTATTCACAGCAGCCAAATGTGGAAGTGTGCATCATCAGGCAAGGCGTCCATACCATGGCTTCCAGAAAGAAGTGAGACTGTCCTACAATCTGTCCTACATTCTCCCGACAGATCTACCAGTGAAAGAAGGAAAAGCAAAGGACTCTGCTTCTGTGCTAAAGGCCCTGGCCCCGGCCAGGCCTGCTTTTAATGTCAGCTCTCAGAGGAGGAGAAGGGCAATGGTCAGCAATGGCCAGTGGGCCAATTCCCTGGACAGAACCAAGAGGAAACTGCTAGGCTCAAGATCAGGGGCTATGTACTCAGTCTCTCCTCCCCTTCTGTTATAGAAAGAAACTATGGTGAATGAACAGAATCTGAGCAAGGTGACATGCTATCAAACATAAAGCCTCACTTCAAAGTCACATTCCTAATTACCAGCCATGCTGTCCTGCCATGCTCTTGGTCACTAGTCATGCTGTCCCTGCCATGCTCCTGTCACCAGCCATGCTTCCCTGCCATGTTCCTGGTCACTAGTCACACTGCAACATCTCTCTGTGCTGCCTCTGAGCCTCTCAGTAAATTTCTGTCGATAAACTAAGAATCCAACTGAGACCAAAAGCATGGACCACTAAACCTGACCAAGAGGCTGAGACTTTGGAAGTATCCCATACTCACTTTTATATCTGCTGTTCCCTCAAGATCCAGCAGTCAAGAGGTAAAAGTGCCTGCTTCAAGTGACACAGTAGGTCCCTCAGTGACCGACATGGACATCCTGGCAATGACACAGCAGGTCCCTCAGTGCCTGTCATGGACACCCTGGCAGTGACACTGCAGGTCCCTCAGTGTCCATCATGGACACTCTGGCAGTGACACTGCAGGTCCTGCAGTGTCCACCATGGACATCCTGGCAGTGACACTGCAGGTCCCGAAGTGTCCATCATGGACATCCTGGCAGTAACACTGCAGGTCCCG